>OMNN01024043.1:0-28896 GCA_900302755.1 Chromis chromis
GTTTTAGTTTTGTCAACTAATTTAAATACTGTAGCCTACACTGATATTTTTGTCAAAATGCCCCGAAACCAGTTATTTTCATCACAATCAATATGTTCCTATTCCACAGCAGTAAAAATGTAACCCTCTGCGTAGATGTGGAGTGAAATATCATTGTACAAAAATAGCTTTGACTGCATTCTTAAATGTCACCACATATTTGTATTAGTGTTGTGCTGTGTTTAAATCACTCTCAGTAGTGTCAGTGCTTTTTGCAGCTAGTCTGCGAGCGGTTCCCTGTCTTTGTGAAAAGTGTTGTACTTTCGGCAATTCACGAGATTCCAATAATAACATGATTATTGATTGTTTGGAAATGCCAAGAAAAGGCTATTATGATTACAACAGATGCTTCAGCAAAAATGCAAAAAGCCTGTGGAAAAGGTGAAATTTTGTTTCTCTGCACTTTTAGGTTGAGCTGTTTAGGAGGTCATTCAAAAGTCTTCATTGCTATCAGAGGGATTGTTGTTTTTACTGGTGAGGTCCATAACATGGCAAAAATCATCTCTTCCAATGCAAAACACGTGGCTAAAAACCCAGTGACTTAAAGTAACGGATAAACATGCATAAATTACATTCTTGGAGTTGTATGAAGCGATTTGGAGGAGGGGCTGCACAGTGGCTTGGTTGTTGGCACCATTGCCTCACAGCTAGAAGATCCCGGCCTGGGCCTGGGATCTTTCTGTGTGGAGTTTGCATGTTCTCCCTGTGCAGTGTGGGTTTTCACCGGGTTCTCCAGCTTCCTCCCACAGTCCAAAAACACACTGAGGTTAATTGATGATTCTAAATTGTCTGTAGGTGTGAATGTGAGTGTGCTTGGTTGTCTGTCTCTATGTGGTCCTGTGATAGACTGGTGTTCTTTCCAGGGTGAACCCTGCCTTTGCCCGAGTCGGCTGGGATAGGGTTCAGCCCCCCCACGACCCTACAGAGGATTAAGCGGTGTATAGATAATGGATGGATGGATGGATTTGGAGGAGGATTTTTGCACAGCTCAGCACTAATATTGGCCTAAAAACATCACTGAGAGCAACGTCGTTTGATGCCAAAATCGAAAAGCACGTTTCTCGTCCATGTTGTTCTACAATCATCTATTAGTTTACAAACTAAAATGTCCATAAAAAAAGACTAACAAGTCAGAATGAGACTCTACACTAATAAATGTAGTCCAGGTTTTTGTCAAAACATTAACAGGAACTGAAGGTTAGTTTGTTGCTTCCAGTTGCTTGTAGGACTTCTCCCATTTTATTACATACCTGCAGCATCAGACAGCATCAGAATCTGTATGAGTGTCTCCAACCTCAAGATGAAGACAGGATCAGTCAGGATCCAAATATCACTGTGGCTGAATAAAGATGTGAAGAACATGAATGTGAAAAGTGAGTTATGTCTGAATGACAGAATGCCGTCACTTCAACAGACTGATGAAGTTATATATCACATGTCTGAAAAGGTATTAAGATAAACATGTGTGTCTCTGATTTGATTTGTGCAGTTGAAATCCAGGGAGGTATTGAGAGGGTTTAATAAGTCAAACAGGACTACATCTTATAGCTTTTGTGAGCATGCTAAAATCATAAGTTTGTAAGTTAAAGGACGGCCTGGAACACATTTGTAATATAAATGAGAAGTCAGACTTCTTCAAAAAACAGTGCATCCTAACTGCTCTTTGTGTTGGTGGGCTCATAAAATATAATAATAAGAAATACAATTGATGTTATTGAACATAAAACTGAAGCAAGAAGCATGTGTTATGGGGATTCATTTATTTATTCCCTTAAACTGAAAATAGATTTTTTGTGTGTTTTAATGCATGTGATTGTCTGCTCCACCCTAATTGTTTCCACCTGTGACTCCACATCCAATCAGACGCTGTGTTTATATATAGACTCTCTCTCCCTCTGTCTTCGTCTGTTTACCTGCCTGCTTGCTACCTGTGGTTTCTATGTCTGTTCAGCTCCCCATGTATTCTGGTTTCTGCTTTCCTTGGATTTGTTTTCTTCATTTATGGGCTTTCCCTGAGTTTATTCCTGGACCTTACAGCTGCCTTCTGTTACAGTCTTGCCTCCCTGCCAGTTTTTGTTATCCACCCCACAGGTAAGTTTTATTAGTTCTCTTTTGTTCATTACGCCTGCCTGTCTGCAGTGTGTTCTGCGTTTGGGTCCTCCTTTCTGAATTGCACATAACATTAAAAATAGTTACAATATGATTTGGTTGCAAAGATTTTTTTGGCATAATTGCGGGGGGAAATCCATACTAACCTGAGAGGAAACTAGAATTCTGCTCCTCCCTCTGGATCTGTTTTCAGACTACTGAAAATCTAAGCCACGATGGGACATTTTAACCAATCACAGGGTTTCTCACATGATCACATGTATGTTTTGATGTAATTAGATGTAGGACTTTCAGTTGGGTGGTTGATTGTCACCTTAAGCATGTGCTTATGTGGTGGGAGGGCCTTAAAATTAAGCGGGAAGTGGCCGTGGCGGCTCAGTGGTTAAGGCTTTGGGCTACTGATCATGCCTTAGTGCTTAGTCCCAGCTTCCTGGGATATGTGAAAAGAGAATTTCCCCTTGTAGGATCATTAGAGTATATAAAATTTAAAAAACTCAAATGCATAATCAATCATTTTCGTGAATCAACAGCCTCCAAGCAGCTGGATCTGGATCTTGCAATAAGGCAGGCCTGCTTTGGCTCTTTCCATGAATTAGCCATTTTAATGACAGTGGTCACCTTCCTGCAAGCAAATGTTTAACCAAAACAATTCTGTCATGACTATTTTGCAGGGACACTGTTGTTGCATTCTGGGCTTAGTACCGCCCAAGATGATTGTGATTCTCTTACAGTTTGTTTTTCCCCCTTTATATCTAAATGAAAATTGGTGCAGAAATACCTTTTTTAAGCATTGACACAGCACTGTAGAGATGGGTCTGGCTTTGCAAGATTATTTTTCAGTCAACGAATTTTATATATTAAGCTGGGACTTGTCACCCTGGTAACCCATAAAAGGGAGGAGAAGCTTCAAACATGTTGTGATTTTAACCAAAAGCATGGCTAAACTTAGCCAAGTGATTTTGGTGCCTAAACCTAACCAAACAGCAAGTAAAAATGAAACTTAAGTCTAAAAATAATAGTCCCCTATTGGGATACAAACCCTAGTCTCTTGGGTGAAACATCTGTGTTGAACTAATGACACCACCAGCCTTCCATCCTACTTGCTTTGTGGGCCTTAGAAAGTGGAAATACTTTTACAACATCATACTGTTACCTTACGGGGGGAAAATAGGGCTATGTTCCAGATCACATACTTTACCTTTTTACTTTCAGTACATACTACAGCTGCCTCAACAGAGTACAAAGTGTTCCATGCAGTATACATTCAATTGGGACGTACTACTTTGTCTTAAATTTGACCATCGCAGTCATTTGTGCAAAATGAGCTGTGCACTCTTGGCTGAAGTAACTGTGCAGAGGATTGTGGGTCAGATTGGCCAAAAAAAAAATCATGCTGGCTTGCATCCTGCTAAATCGGACCAGATGTAGTAGGACTTCCTAAGTCTTTTTCTGGCATACTATACAGCATGCTAGTATAGGTGTTGGAATGCACCGTACGTTTTTGAGTAATTAAGAATGTAATTTAGCTAGAACATAATTTTTTCAGGAGACAGGGTTACTAAAGTTTAGACGGGAGATTATTACACTCATATTTTGCCTTTATTCCTTGTTGGGTGAATTATTTCACCTTCTCCATGCCTACTTCTTTTTCCTGCTGTTACAGTGACATAGCACTACAGTGACATAGCACTATGATTTTAGGGTTGTTTCAGGAGATGTGATGGAGACATTCCACATTCCATTCATATATTTCAGGGGATCCTATCTGTCTGCATTGTTTGTATGGGCCTATGATTAATCAAGATGACTCACATAGATAGGATTGCTGTACACTTCCAATGTATCTCTCCTTATCAGAATAGATTCAAAATTCAGTCTGACTCACTCCTTAAGTGTAAGAACATACCGTGACATTTAATGAAACATGGCTTTGCATGCTTGCTGCTCTCTTGCTGTTCTTCAACAATCCCAGGAGGGTGCAACATCCGAGGCCTCTTCACGCTGACAAAAGGTACAGTGTTGTGATTTTTATTTTCAGAGGGAAATGAATTCACAACTTGAGTTAATCAGGTGAAAAGTTTGAAGAAATACAGAGTTTTCATGCAATATTCTCTTCCCCACACATACTGGATCTCTAACATACTCCCATTTTGTCTCTCTCCATCATCTTCTTTTCTCCTCTCTTCCACTTTGTCTATCATTCACTCTCTGCCTCCCCTCTCTTCCTGTCCCCAGTGTTCATTGCCACATTGAGTTTTCACAGGAATTTGAGCATGAATCTTTAATTAGCAACAGCTGCTGTTCTCGTGTGCTCATGAGTGTGTTTATGTGAGTGAGTTTGCGTGTGCCGGGTGGATGCTGACTATTCTCACAGGCTCGCTGTCACCTCAATCACAGTTTCGCGCGCAAAGCAGCCCCGCCAAACGGCGCACACATGCATTAGCGCGCGCAAACAGTGCACCCAAGCGCGCACAGGCAAAGTTTAGCATCACAATTCAAATATGCACATCCACACGTGAATGCACATGACACTTGCATCCATCACTCACCACACACACACACACATATTTTGTCTACGTACATTTTCCAGTCTCCTTGGCCCTCTTCCTCTCTGCCTTTTTCCTCTGTTCTCTCTTTCTCTCTCTTTGTCCTCATTTGCTCAGCTGTTAGCTATGAATTATGTATTATATCCTTATGGAGTGAGAAAAGTTAGCTTGGGGCTATCATTCCCCACTTAACGATCATTAGTTGTGTCTTTGCACCAATTAGAGCTTGGTGGCAAATCAGGTTCTTTTCACATCCATCTAACTCCTGCATAATGCAACTCCTTGCACCTGTTACTGTTGCAGATTTTGTTGTGCATCTACTGCAAGCAGTATGTAAGAATGAACAACACTTTATGATTTCAGACTAAATGGCCACTGTTCACTTGCTGTTGCTTTTTTAACTGGACTTGCATTTTAGTTTGGTTGTCTCTGATGATAGATAATCGCCTCTGATGTCATAATAATCACCTGTAGATAGGAAATAACTGATAATATAAACTTTAAAGCAAGATTGATTGTTGCATTTTTTTGCGATTAAAGTTCACGAAGACTCATTGCAAATGACAAGTTGTAAACACACTCACACAGGCAGACAGCTAACTGCTCCTGTCATCAGGACAACAACCTTTTTTCTGGTGCATAAACAGGAAGTCGTGCTGCACCTCCCAGTGACGGCACTGAAGGCTTTATTTATCTTCTCTGACAGTCACGTGCAACCTGACTTAATCAGTCATAAATAACAGCAGAACAAAGAAACTAAAACATGATGGTAGGAATGTTGTAGTTTAAATGAATGCAACAATCAATATCAGATGAACTTGATTAGTTTTGTACTGTTTTATGCCTGTGAGGATAGCAGTATGTGTCAATCCACCACTATAGTCCAGACTGAAATAGCTCTTAACTTCTGAATGGATTGCCATGAAATTTTGTAGAGATGTGTGTATTTTTTAATCCACTACTTCAGTTTATGATCAAGTACCCACACAATTGATGACAGCCTCAACTGCAAGTTATGGTTATAGCTAATTACCATGTTTACATGCTAAACATATGCAAGCTATCTGATGTTGTCATCCAAGTCAAAGCACTGTTCTGCTTAAGTCCAGTTTCAGAGCTGCAACCATGGCTCAGGACGATGTATTCTTGGTACTACTACACATACATGTGTGACATATCCATGTCATGTTGTTCTGATTTGTTACCTTGGAAGGAGGCTGAGAGGAATCGTCTCAGGTGTCTCTAAAAACGAAAGAGTGGTTGAAACAAAGGCAGTGATGTGTGATCATTGCTGAACAAGAACCAGAACTGAAATCTTTGAAGTTTATCACAACAGGTCCAATCCAACCTCACTGTGACTACGGTAGGTATCTATAACCAACCTTGTCAGCTCAAAATTACATTGCTATACAACTAAACTGCATCTCAGAAATGTAAATTCAAT
This sequence comes from Chromis chromis, assembly GCA_900302755.1. Taxonomy (NCBI): domain Eukaryota; kingdom Metazoa; phylum Chordata; class Actinopteri; family Pomacentridae; genus Chromis; species Chromis chromis. The sequence goes on from OMNN01024043.1 coordinate 6,139, forward strand.
TTCAGAGAAACATATTTTCTCAATGAGAGGTAAGACTGTGATGCAGTAGTCCTCCAGTGTGAAAGAGTCTGTGTAATGTGGTAGAAGAGGAGGCATAAGTCAGCACCACAAGTTTCACCCAGGAGACCTGGGTTTGCATCCTGTGTTGAACCATTATTCTTAGGCTTATAGACGCCAAAACGTCATGGTAGAGTTGAGGAAAATATAATGGCTTGGGTTAAAAAAACACAATCTTTTAACAATATCTCTGAAGTGTCTGTATTTTCTGGGTTTCCAGGGTGATGAGCCCTGGCCCATCTAATATAATACATGATTTGTTGGCTTAAAAAGAAGCAGCAGTAGAGTTAAACTATAAATGGCAACAATGCGATGATTAGAAATGTATTTTTACGCTTCCCTCAAAATATAACTGAGAATGCAGTTTAGTTGATAAGAGGTATATCTGTGAGACAGGGCTGATGTAACATTTATGTTAGTAGCTCTTGCAGGAGGTTTTCTGCTGCCAATACACTATACTGATCCCTTTACAAGAGGGTGGGTACCGGAGTAGGTGAATAAATGTAATCTAAATAAGTATAACCTCTTTCCAATTTATCGACAAATAGCCATTGATTGCTTCCATCCCCAACTGTTTCCACGGTCAAACCTTTAACTTTACCATTACAACTCGGTTGTTTTTCTAACCACTATGCCACCCCGCCATCTGAGAAAACAAGTTGCTCCCTTTACAGCACCGCGTTTGGTTTCATCAGAGTGTGCCTCCTCTCTTCTCCTCTCCCCGGATTCTCTTTCGCCAGACAGCCTTCTTGCCGGGCCTGGATTTTATTTTGCTGACTTCAAGGCAATTTGCGGGATAAATGTCATCCTTTCCATTATGCTAACATCGCTGCCCTTAATGCACATGCACACACATATATACACACACTCACACACACACACACACACACAAACACGCATACGTACACAATCACTGACAAACACATTCAGACACAGAGTTTGTGTGAGCCTGTTCCCTGTTAGCACCTCAGCCACATGTACAGGGGGTGTCACTGCGTTGCCATGGTAACGGACCATAAACTGAGACTCATGTCTTGCCTGTACAGCTGACATGGTCCCTCTGTTCTCTGGTGGCTGTACAGCAGCAGTTGTCGCCACTTCTTTTCTTAAAACATGAATCATAGAAGAAGACAATAGGAGCTTTTGATGCACTGTTGCAACCATCTACTGTTGCTTGACACACTACTGCTGAATTGTTGCACGCAGTGAGGAACCCACAAAGAGAAGAACAAGTGTACACAAACCATGAATGGCATAGAGTGCACTGTATCATCCTGCTAGTGTTTTTTCCTTTGTGTCCACATCTTCCTCAGTTTGACTTACAGGCTTACTGGCTCAGCTTGCTCACACTGACGGTGTTACTTCTTCTCCCCATAAAGCAGAGTGACAAAGGGATGGTACAAAGGTGGAAGAGGGTGTAGCATTTCAAGGAAAATTTTTAATGGAGAAGTTGTTCAAAAAGTGAGTGATAAGAGAGCAACAAAGGACAAGGTGGTATTATTACGACAGGAGAAGCTCAAAGTGACGGGCGATAGAGAGGAGAAACAGAGGGATGGACGGCTAGAGAAAAGAGTAGGGGAGATAATCATCGAGAGAGAAGAGGTAGGAGGTGGAGAAGAAGATGAAAACCGTGGAAAGGTCAGAGTGAGCCCTGGTCTCTCCAAAGACAAATGGGACCAAACCCTCTTCAAAGGAAAAGACCTGATGCTAAAATAGCACAGCTTTGTCAAAGCTCGGGTTTCCATCAAGGCTTTGGAGTGTGTTATCATTCCTCTGTTCATGGAAATGAATACACATGTTGTTTATCTCCTATCGTCCCCTCTCCTTTATTTATCTGCTTTGTAAAATCCCCACTTTTCATAGAAAGCAGGGATTTATTTGAGCAGGAATGAACAGATTGTTAAATAAGCCTGACTCGCCAAGAGGAAATTCACCTCTGAGAGGGGAGGGAGAAAGAATAATATTTAAAAAGTTTTAAACTCAGATTAACTGGGCAAGGAGAGTTTAGCCTGGAGATAAAAGGGAAGGGAAAGAGGGAGGTGAATAATATGAAGGAGCTGTAAGAATGACAAGAGCAGAGATGAGGGGAGATAAAAATGGATCACTGGTTTCTATCCACAAAACTTCTTTTGTTCTCTTTAGAAGCATGCGGGGGTCATGTGGTCAACCAGGAGTGTGCATGTGTGTGATATACTCATGGATAAACCCTCAACTGCACACACAAAGCTGTAAGTGACTTTGGGGTTATTCAGCACATATTAGGGGTCAAACTTAGGTTTTGTTATTTTAAAACTATGATTACATCAAGCAATTTTATGCTTAACTCATATGACTGTGAATTCTGGGTCTAATCTCCTCCCAGGAGAACATGCTCAAAAAGCCTCCAAAGGAAGTCTCCCAGGAGGCATCCGAATCAGATGTCCGAACCACCTCAACTGACTCCTTTTGACACGAAGGAGCAGCAACTCAACTCAGAAATCCCTCCAGATTTAAAAAATATCAAAAAAAATTCTCAGGCACGTCGTTCCAAAGCTGAAGGGTCTTCATGGCAAAAGCACCTTTAGATTTAAGCCTCGTCTTTGGAGAACCTAGAAGGGGTGAGGATCTTAGGCTATGAGCTGGCCATTATGGTGTCAACATTGTTGCTATGTAACTTAGATCCGGACCCTGATCTGCTTTAAATGTGATCAGTAACATCTCCCAATCAGTTCCAGAACGAACAGGGAACTAATGAAGAGAAGCCAAAATTGGACTGATGTGATGTTGTCTGCTGTAGGCTGCTAAAGTCTGCCTTGATAAGGGAATCATTTCACTTTGATGCCTCACTGTCAGTTTATATCCAAATAGTTAAAAAAATCAATAATAAACATAAATTAGAGAGTTTAAATGAATATACTAATTATATTCGGCCATCAGAGTGAGGAAAACCCCACTGTATGAACAAGAGCTTTGTTTTACTTATGTAGTCCTTACATATTTAGTGTACAGGCAACATCAGACTTTTCAGATAACTCTCTGCAACACGGAGGGAAAATGCTTTTGCCCTTTAGGGTTAAGAATTTGCAAAATGCATGCAAATCAGATATATTAGTTTAAACTTAAAAAAAAGCTTTCAACAGAAAATATGCAGAGAAACAGGGTTCCTGCAGAATGCCAATAATTAAAAATTGATGTTTACATAATGTGCATGACCATCCAGTAAAAGTTGGAGGGAAAACTGTGATTTTCTTGAGCACCTCTATTTCTTCTAGAAGGTTAAAGAGTCAGACTCTGAGAAACACTATTGATCTGGTGTAGCATTAACATTCACGTTGACATCTTTAAAATGCAGTGCCTGTCAGTGAAGTATACTGTATGCCACAAGGTCAGAGCCAAACACATGCAGGCATGGGCATAGAATTACAATAGACAAATAAATAGGATGTTTTCTCTGGTAAATATCATCACTTCATGTAGCTGGTTCAAGAGAAATAGATGTCTTTCTTTTGCTCTTTCTTTCTTTCGCTCTTTCTTTCTTTTGCTCTTTCTTTCTTTCGCTCTTTCTTTCTTTCTTTTGCTCTTTCTTTCTTTGTTTCGCCTCCTTCCATGCCTTCTTTTTTCATTATCGTATACTTTCGGGTGCAATTTTTGAAAAATGACCCTCAGCTGTAATGAAAGGCAAAGAGAGGGAAAGAACAGGTTATCAAAAATGTGAAAAGCTTTGAAAGGTCAGTGTGTGCACGTGCATGTGTGTGTGTGTGTCTGTGTTTGTGTGTTCAGGCAACAATCACACTTGAATGCCAAATGAAATAGACTTTTCTCCTTCTCTTTCTTACATTCTCGGCACAGTGCCACTAAAATCCTTCTGTTACACACCCTTTCTATTTCCTTTTCACAATCTTCTATTTGGCTCTGCCTCTTTCAGCCCTGTGACCTGTTCAAACCATGACCTGTTGAAAATTCAATCTAAGAGTGTCTCTCAAATCCCCCCCACCTCCCTTCCTACCTCGCCACCAAACCCAACCCCCCTGCATAAAGCTAAGAAGTTGACTGGTCCACCCAACTACACGCATGCAAGGGAGCTGCAGAAAAAGACAAAGTAGGGAATTTTGAAAAAGGAGTGTGAAGAAGAAGAAGGATATGAGTTCCTGTGGTTTCAGCAGCGCCACAGTCTCAGGCCAATCATATATTATTCATTTTCCCAGTAATATCTCACACACTGTGGACGCAGGGCTTCTATTTTGTCAAAGTGAACAGAGAAATGGAATTTCATATGAGGCCAGTATGAAAATATTGTGCCTAATAAATAGATCTGTTGGTATTTTCTGAGCTCGCCTCAGCTTTGTAGAACACCGTATGAAGTTGAATATACATTACTCCTCAAAAATAAATTCACTTCTCCTCACAGTCAGGACCGAATATTTTCACTTTCTCATCTTCTCTTCGAGAAGTCGTATCTCTCCTTTTTGGACTTTTTTTCCCTTCCTTTTGTCCGTCTCTCTTTTCCACCATTTGTATATATTTTTCCCATTTCTATCTCCATTTGCCTCTATCCTCAGACTGTCTGCTGGATGGAGAAATAACAGCATCATCTGAACTCTGCTCTGGCAGGCTCGGGATTGATTTACACAGTTAATGATGGTGTAATCTGGTGCATGCGTGTACGACTATCTTGTTCGGTGCCTGCTTTTCTTGAAAACATTCGTTTGAGACGGAGGAGGGGGAAAGGGAAGTGAAGAGAAGAGAACAACTTGTAAGAAAAAGTGTAATAGAGGGAAACAGACTGGCATTAAAGCTGAACGCCATCTACAAAATATAAAAATCTAAAAGCTCTGTAATAAAAAGTCATCTTGTCACAGCAAACCCTAGGGGGAGCACTTACCACAATGCACAGAATCCTACTGAATGGGTGTTCATTTTGAGAAACTAAATTTAACAATTGAAGTCCTAGTTTTTGATTGTAAACTTAATTTTTTACCACTTTATTATTGCAGAGGAGGACTTGGTACAGAGACGATGCCATAACGCCTGTTTTTAGTTTACCTGATGTTTATTAGTTAAATTCGATCCATGTGCCCCCCTCTCTCACACAGCATATCTTGTTATAGTTAATGGTTTTCTGGACCTACATGCAGAGTTTAACAGGTTTTATTGCAGACAGTTGTTGTAATGAAGAGGAAGACCAGGGGTGAGAAACCAGAGATGAGGAGGCTGTTGCTGGTAAGTGGCTGCTGTGAGAATCTTGGAGTGCGTGGTGCAGCCTGGTGGCTCTGAGCAGGATGCGGTGGATGGTTGACTTGTCGTTTTGAGATGGAGCAGGTGAACATAGCATTGACCAGAGGAGACTGGAACCTCAGGCACAAAGACAGTGCTGGTTAGACTGGGAGCGAAACACGAGGGAGTAAATACTGTAAGCAAAGTTTGGATGTCGATACTACCCCAGGAGCAGGCAGAACAATCTGGCAAGGAGTTTAACCCTCTGAACTCCAAAAGCCATTTTGGGGCATTTTTTGCTCCTGTCTCACATTTATTTGCTGTGGTCTCATTTTTTACTGCAACATAAAGTGCTGCAACAGCACTGCCAAGGCAAGAAGAAAAATTTCTTCTTTGCAGAATGACAGTTACAATGCCATAAATCACAAAACAAGAACAAAATCAAGTTGAATTATTTGATTGTTTGTTTTCCAAAAATTTTAAAATTAAATCAGTATGTCCCACCCACTGGTGTCACTGATATTGCAATGAACAATGGTGGCTGCACAGGCTATAAAGGCTCTGTCATAAGGCCTATTTACATTTTTACAATGTTCACAAAACACTGGGGCAGTGGTGGCCTAGTGGTTTGTGAAGCAGACTTGTGGGTCGCTGGTTCGAGTCCCCGGACTGGCAAGACGTTGAGGTGGGGAAAGCAAGAGTCTACCAGTCACCACCACTGTGGGCCCTTGAGCAAGGCCCTTAACCCCTGACTACTCCCCGGGTGCTGCACTGCGGCAGACCACTGCTTCTAATATGTATAGTTAACTATACATGTTAAGGTTAACTTTGAATAGGATGGGTCAAATGCAGAGAAGGAATTTCCCCAAGGGGATCAATAAAGGTTAGATCAGTATCATTATCATTATTAAACCAGGCATTTTTCACACTACTAAGAACATCTGTTGTAGAAAGATGTTTCATCATGCTGAATGTATCTTCCAACAACTTGTTGACACTTATTCCTCTGTACACTGTTTTTGAGCCATGCTGCATTCATTTTATCAATCAACAAGTTTTATTTTTCTGTCAGTCTCTCTTGCCATCTCCTTCCTGCTCTGCATAAACACAGCCTGCAGTTCACCTGAAAAGTCAAAATGTCACATGACTGTAGGTTACAGCTGAGTCAGTCGTGACTTCTCAGTTTTTTACAGGATCTGGTACCAAAGGTGTATTTTTTAAACAAATAGATAAAGTGATTTTGTTGAAATATCACAATTGTAGGCTCACATTTGATTATTTTTCAGAAAGTTCAGAATTAGAAAGTTGAAAATCCAACAGTTATTTCTGCTTTTACAGTTTCTGGCTCTGGTAAATGGTGTACCTTTGGTGATTTAAAAAAAAAAAAAAAAAAAAAAAGATAACATGGCTTTTAAACCTGCCAGCATGTGTCGGGGTTCAGAGGGTTAAATATTGTAGGAGGTAATTAGTGGATGAGTCTCGAGTGAGTCATGTGATTTCCCATGAAGACGAACAGTGAGGAACAAACAAGGGAAACAGAAGAGACATAGGGGACTGGGAGCAATCTAATGGCACCATGACACATCTATTAATTTTATTAGGAAAAATTATCCTTTTTCCATCATTTCAAATTTGATTACTGTTTGCTGTGCCAGGAAATCACTCATTTACACACATACAATCTCATCCTGTCCACTGAGCACATTTTACAACTCACAAAAACTTTTCCTGCATGATTTTTTATCAGACTTTTTCCGAAGTGAATTAGCAACCTAAATATAATTAATGTCAAAAAGATAATTACATTTCTTCTAACATCCTAAAGTTATAGTTCTCTGATCAATACAGTGCCATTACAAAAACAAAGCTTCCTTCTTCATCTGGATTCACAGCAGCACTGATACTGTAGTAAGACAGAACATATGAGATCTTGTTTACATCAGGTGTTATAGCATTAAAGAGCAGCTTGTCACTAATGAGATCAATCATTTGAAGCACTGACTGAAGCCATGTAGAAGCTCATAATAAACATCAGTCACACGCTGCACATTATCTATTTGTTAACCTCCTGGAAGTTAAAGTGCCAATTAAAGTCCTACATATTCATGCATACATAAGCACCAGTGTTATTTACTTGGGGGTAATGTGGTTGAAAGTTGAAAACAAATTTAGTTGAAAACAAATACTAAATACTGTAAGTGGAGTCTGCAGGTCAACGAAAACATACAGCAATACAAACTTCTGTGAATATTTGTCAATTTTAAAGCCAACTCTTAACTGTTTTTGCCAAGTGATGGTATGAGAACAAGCTGTTAACACCACACTGATGTAACCTTATGCTGATAAATGTGTTAACAAACAGGTGCTGATTTACACATGCACCAGTATCAGAGCAACATTAGCATTTGTTTGATGTTTCTGACCAACACATACATTTAAATCCAATTGTATCTTTTATCTCTTTTATCCACTAACTTTGAAATAATATCTGGTAACTCAGCTGCTAATACTTCTCTTTCTTCACCAGGTAGTCACTTCTACAGGATCCACCTACAACACCTTCTGTAAGAGTTAGAGGCCAGTGTTGCTGCTGCTAAACAAGGTCTCATAAATGTACTAATGCAAATGATTCAGAATTTATTGCAGTCACATTAGTACCAGGATTGGTTAGATAACTGCTTCAGCTCCTGCTAGCTACACTGTAACCTAACCTAACCTACACTGTAACACAAATGTTTGTAAATAACAGGAAAAAGTGGTTTAAATAAAAAAAAAAAAAGATTTCCCCCCCTTTTTTTTTTAACATTACAGATAATAACATTTGACCATATAATCCATCCATTATCTATACACCGTTTAATCCTCTGTAGGGTCGTGGGGGGGCTGGAGTCTATCCCAGCCGACTCAGGGCGAAGGCAGGGGACACCCTGGACAAGTCGCCAGTCTATTGCAGGGCCACACATAGAGACAGACAACAAAACATACTCACATTCACACCTACGGACAATTTTGAATGACCAGTTAACCTCAGCATGTTTTTGGACTGTGGGAGGAAGCTGGAGAACCCGGTGAAAACCCACACAGGCACAGGGAGAACATGAAAACTCCACACAGAAAGATCCCAGGCCCAGGCCGAGACGTGAACTCTTCGTTAGATCGTTATGGTTAGATCTTCTAACCATATAATCATATTACACTATTTTTGACTGTATTTAAATCATCAAATATTTTTATTTTACAGATATTTGCCATATTTGAAATTATGTATAATATCTCAAGGATTCAAAAATAGTTAATACAACTTTTAGCTGTAATCACAGAAAAAATATTAATTTACATGTTGACTGTAAAAAATGGAACAAAACAGGCCAATACTGTACACAATGTCAAGATTAGTTTGTTCTTTTACAATGTGTGACTGTAAAATTACTGTACATAAATCGACTACAAAATTATTTTACAGATATTCACATTATTTTTCATTACATTTCTTTGACATTTTTTGAACGTTATGGTATTCCACCAACTTGCAGCCAGATTTTGACTTTTTTTTTTTTTACGGGATCTTTTTTTTTTAATAGTGAACTTAGTTTATTTGGTTATCAGCACGTCAGCATCATTTGCTGCTTGAAATAATCAGGAACAATAATTGCAGAGCATGAAACCAAAATAATGAGATGAAGGATGCCACAGTGATCCACAGGCCTTAGGGAGTGGATGCTGATAATTCTCTATTCATTAATAATGACAACATTTTCACATTAACCATCGTCATCTAACATTAGATTATTAATAATTCATATTGGGAACCAAGACATTGTTTTAACAGTGAAAACAGTATGTCCACTTTGTTTGAAAAATACAGAGAATACCCATTAATCTATCAGTTTATCCTGTGGGTGGTCATGGGGATCAGCTAGATCCTACCCCAGCTGATACAAGTTAAATGGCAGGTTACCAGGCCATTACAGGGCTAACACAGAGAGACAGACAACTATGCAGTCGGTTTAGAATCACTAATTAACCTACTGTGCATGTCTTTAGACTGTGAGAGGAAGCAGAGGACCCACAGAGGACCCATGCTGGCACAAGCTCTGTGCAGAGGAGCCCCAGCAGACCAGGAGAACTGAACCCTGGACCTCTTAGCTGTGAGTTTCTTCATGTACTTCAAGCAACGTCTGCTGAAACAGAGCAGATCATGCTGGAAGTGGAGCTAATAAATGTTGAACAACAGTTACTTTGACTGAAATTACTGCAATGGAAAAACGAAAGAGAAGACATTGGAATTGATTAAGTCTAGAGCTATGAAAATGAGAAAAGAGCATATGGCTGCATTGGCAGAAAACTGGCTCTTGCATTTGCATTACGGGCACGCCAGACACAATTACAGCCTATTAAATTTTTTTTTTTTCACTGAAGCATTATCTTTTCTTAAATCAATATGCAGCATAAACACAGCAATTTGACCAATCACAGTTGATGCGATCTGCATTGCAAAAAATATGTAGGTACATTTAGGTGCACATCAGGCTACAGCATAGACTATGGTATAATGCATGTGGTTATGAAAAACGCAGTTCAAGCTTAAGCACCTCATTTGTGAACTGCATCAGAATTGGCAGGAGGTATCTGAGGTTGATGGCAGGCTTACAAAGTGCTTGACTCCCACACCACAGAACAAGGTTCACATCCAGACTCTTATGTGTAGTTAGCTTTAGGCAACCAGAGCACTTTGATTAAGGTTAGAGAAATGAAAAACCAATGCATTGTGCCAATGAATGTATTGCTAATATGGTCAGTATCAACATACACTATATTGCCAAAAGTATTGGGATGTCTGCCTTTACACGCACATGAACTTTAATGACATCCCATTCTTAACCTGTAGGGTTAATATGGAGTCGGCCCACCCTTTGCAGCTACAACAGCCTCAACTCTTCTGGGAAGCCTTTCCACAAGGTTTACAAGTGTGTTTATGGGAATTTTGACCATTCTTCCAGAAGCGCATTTGAGAGGTCAGGCACTGAATATTGGATGAGAAGACCTGGCTCTCAGTCTCCTCTCTAATTCATCCCAAAGGTGTTCTATCAGGTTGAGGTCAGGATTCTGTGCAGTCCAGCCAAGTTACTCCACACCAAACTGGCTCATCCATGTCTTTATTGACCTTGCTTTGTACACTGGTGCGCAGTCATGTTGGAACAGGAAGGGGCCATCCCCAAACTGTTCCCACAAAGTTGGGAGCATGAAAGTGTCCAAAATGTCTTGGTGTGCTGAAGCATCAAGAGTTCCTTTCACTGGAAATTATTTGGGCCAAGCCCAGCCCCTGAAAAACAACCCCACACCATAATCCCTCCTCCACCAAACTTTACACTTGGCACAATGCAGTCAGGCAAGTCCTGTTCTCCTGGCAACCGCCAAACCCAGACTCGTCCATTGGATTGCCAGACAGAGAAGCGTGATTCGTCACTCCAGATAACATGTCTCCACTGCTCTAGAGTCCAGTGGCGGTGTGCTTTACACCACTGCATTCCACGCTTTGCATTGCACTTGGTGATGTAAGGCTTGGATGCAGCTGCTCGGCCATGGAAACCCATTCCATGAAGCTCTCTACCACTGTTCTTGAGCTAATCTGAAGGCCACACCAAGTTTGGATGTCTGTAGCTGTCTGTAGCTGACTCTGCAGAAAGTTGGTGCGCACTGTTCACCTCAGCATCTGCTGACCCTGCTCTGTGATTTTACATGACCTACCACTTCCTGGCTGAGTTGCTGTTGTTCCCAATTGCTTCAACTTTGTTATAGTACCACAAACAGTTGACTATGGAATATTTAGTATTGAGGAAATTTCACAGATGGACTTATTGTACAGGTGGCAACCTATCATGGTACCACACTTAAACTGAGCTCCACTGAGCGACCCATTCTTTCACAAATGTTTGTAGAAGCAGTCTGCATGCCTAGGTGCTTGATTTTATACACCCATGGCCATGGAAGTGATTGGAACACCTGAATTCAATTATTTGGAGGGGTGCTCCAATACTTTTGGCAATCTAGTGTATTTGTGAGGTGCCACAGACATTAGTAAATGACTGTCCTCATTACATTAATAGTTCGAACCAAGTAGTTTTCCTTTCAGTGTACTTTCTGTTGCAATTTATTTGCATAGAAATATTATTTGTAATACACAGGGTTGACTTTAACACAAGGATGCATGACTTGCATTTTCATTGTATTGATCTCCAGAAGCGCACATATTGTGTCTGCTTAAAAGGAAGCGTACCATTTGCATACAGGAAGCACACAATGAATGATTCTTTGCAAGTGCTGCCATTTCTAAGACAGCTTAAGAGTTTACACTTACAGTAGGTGGATATCTAGAAGTGCACATACATATTATGCTCCAGCTTAAGGGCATCAACACATTGCATTGCTGTGCTGAATTCTTTGAACTGCTCGGGGGATTAATCCAAAGCAAGAGTCTGTGTCAATCTCCACTATTATTTGCAATGACAATGTTAGGATGAATAAAGCAGGCCAAGACATTTCCAGTGAGATGGTGTGTTTAACATAACAAAAGGATGTTTTTCCCTGCATCTTATTCTGTTTCCTGAAAAACCTTGATTTCATTCAGGCAGTCAGTCAGTCAGTTTGCTATCATCTTTTATTTCCATTGCCTTGTTGTTTAAGCCCCCCATAAGCCCCTATCTTTTCCTTACCCATCACAACATTTCTTTTTCTTTCTTTCTTTCTTTCTCTCATTCTTTCTCTCGTTCTTTCTTTCTTTCTTTCTTTCTTTCTCTCTCTGATTATATTTTCTGCTCACTTCCTGTTTCCCTATCTCTTTGTTTCTCTATTTCCTCTCAGAGGATTTGCCCCAGACACGAACGTTTTGCATATTCAATTATTTATTTATTTGCTGCGTATTTGCATGAGGGCAGAGGGGCCGGTGGTGTGTGTGTGTTTGTGTTTGTGTGGATTGGGGAGTGGGGGGAGGCCTGGATAAGAGAGGTCAAAGTATAAGGATGATGTGGTTATGGGTTTGCAATTAATGAATTTACATACGGTAATAGGGAATGTTTGGCAGGCAAAATGCTGCTCCCAGATGGGAACAAGTCTGACCTCTGACAAATGGACTGATCACAGAAGCAGAGAGAGAAGGGAAGAGAGAGACTGACCTCAGAGAAAACAGACCGTTCTCCCACTTAATTTCACAGACACTCATTTACAGACGTTTTCATAAGAGAGAGCGCAGAGGGAAAGAGATTAAATTGCTTCATGCATTGATAATACCTTATATTTTGTATTAGATGGAGACAGGATGGCGCCAAAGAAAGGGAGAGGGGAGAGAGATCGACAGACTGACCAATCTCTGGGCGATCGCCTTAATTTCACAGACGCTCATTTACAGGCGTTTTCATAGAGGAGGGAGAGATTAAATTGCTTCATGCATTGAAAATGTCATATTTTTTGTAAAGGAGTGAGGAAGGAGATAGAGGGCGTGAACCCGCTGGTCTTTCGGTCCGCAATTCCTCTGAATCCAATTCAGAGTTAGACTGCTTCCCATTCCATTGCCCTATTCATCAGCTCACATCAAATTCTTATTGCACTGATATAACCAAGTGCATTGATTCAAAGGACCCGGCTGGTGATATTAAATTTTTCTTATTGTCAACAAATCCCATAAAAATACCAAAAGTAACAATGAATTGATTCCACTGTTGCAACTACGATCATATTTTGTTGCAAATGTGTGTGTATTTCCCCCTCAGAGTGAAGCCTGCATGTGTGGATGTGTAGAAATAGTTTGCTGGGACGAGGAGGGAATTGGTTGATCGCCTATTGCCTACCTCACGTGATTGACTTCCATTAGATGGCAGCTCACTATATAATGACCCAAGATGGCGTCACCCCTAGGTAGGAACAATACTTGTCTCCCTATATTATACCTTCCTTCATGTACATGTAGCTTTACAATGCTGATGGCTTCTTTGTTCTCAAAGAGTTGGTAGTCGTTGGCAGCGGTTCCAGTTAGAGAGGTAATTTATTGTACTTTTGATGCGTCCTTTGTTGCTGCACCCTTCTACACTGTAAAAATATCCGTGTTTTATGTCAAATAAATTTGAAATTTTACAATAGTTTTTTGTCTGTAAATATAATTCAAGGATTCAAGGTTCTTTATTGCCATACCAGCACACGTGTTCACAAGAGATGGCACGAAATTGGCACGAGGGGCCCGGTTATAAGTCCAAAAATAGTAATAAATATATAAAAATATGAAAAAATAAAGCAAGATAAGTGAAATTACAAGCAATAAAAATAAATAAATAAACAACCCAACAGTTTTTTTAAAACTTGGAATGAGGTGTCTGTGAACTTATTGTTGTTTTTTTTGTTTTGTTGTTTTTTTTACACTTTCTTGAGATAGATTTTTTAAATTTTAAATTTTATGGTTTTTATTTGGCAGCCATTGGTGCCAGTCGTTTGTCTGTTTTTCTTTTGCCTTTTTTGTGGCTTTTTTAATTTTTTTAACTGATTTTTTAAATAGATTTGTTTGCTTGATATCTTGATCTTTGCCCATTCTGAAGATAATTCCTAGCTCCCTCAACTCGAAAACGTAAAGTAAATGAACAGAGTCTATCAAATCACAGCATTTCGAGTCAATCCCACATGCACCCACCGTTGTCATAAATGCCCACGAACAGAGTAAATGTACAGTACGTTAATCAACGGCTAAAATTAGTCCCCAAAATGTGCACTATTTATGCTAAAAATCCACAGTATCCTGCTGTTTATGGAAAACAAGCCAACATTATTTGACCCATTTTGAGAGATTTACATCCTCAGTAAGAGAAAATGGGCTTGGGGCTACGTCCCCAAGGCACAGCATGAAAGCATTAAGACACAGACTAACACAGTGTTTTGATCTTGTTGGCTCTGATGATACTAATAAAATATTTTTAAAAGCCTGCTTTATTCTTTTGGGGTAAATTGCAATGTCATAGGTAAAGCTTCACATTGATTATATCTGTTTTGGTTATTCAAGAGTATCAGTTTATCTCTTAGCGTGAAACCTGTGTACTGCATGTGATCACCAAAGCAAGTCCAGTTTTTTCTTGGTTTTGTGCTGTTCTTTTCCCACAGCTGTAAAGCCATATCTGCTTTATCATGCTTGATCAAACCACAGCTCTTTGGATTCACTCAAGCATTCAATGCGGCTAACTTCTCCCCACACATGTAATGTAAAAATTACACATAAATGAATAAATAATTAATATCCCTTTCCGGTTTGTATTCTCCAGCTGAAGTCACAGTCTGCCTTGGTGCATTGCAACTTTGTCGTGTGACTTTAGTGGTGAATGGAGAGATCACAGCACAGTCACATATGAAATACACACACACACACACACACACACACACACACACACACACACACACACACACACATATATATACATAAAACAAAGTGTTCTGAATATTTGATAAACGTTTCATTCCGATTTCTAACTTTACTGTTCAGTGCAAACTATTCAAAAATGAAAACAGAAGTTGTTATTTTTTTTAATTAATTGTGATGTGCCTTTAAGTTGTCCATCTCTACCTACTATGCGCTGTAATATCTCGCGAAATGTCACCCGACTGTATGTCTTTGTTGGTGCAATAAGCATAGCCAAATTCAGATTATACACTCAGGTTAGGCTGGACTCACACAAAATCCTATTATTCTCACTAATGTCAGACATACACACACTATAGGACTGGAAAATAACACACCACAGTAAATTATAAGATTATCATGCCAGAAGGAGCAATGAAATGTATTTGTGGCATGTCACAAACAACTGTAATGCATCAGAAAATATGTTTTCTCTCAACATGCAATTAAGAATGCATTTTAGTTGTACAGGTACGTAATCTTTGGGAGATTAGGTTCTACTCTAAGAACACTTGGGATAATTCTTGTGGGATCGAATATCAATGTTTGCACCAAATTTTGTGGCAATCTATGCAATAGTTGTTGAGATTATTGCTCAAAAGAGATATTCCTGTTTGGAACAAAGTGGTGTCAGGTCAACAGACACTGGCATTCTTAGAGCTTGGCTGACTGAACAGGCTGGTTAGGGAGAAAGCAAACAATTATATCATGCCACCTACTTTCTTATTGCGACCATCGACATCTGTCCCTGTTATGAGCAGATTTATCGTACATGAAGGCTGTGCCACGACACGCAGACCAACCAGTATGCTGGCTAAACACGCCACAGTTGAGCAGCAGTGAATATGTATGCAAAAAAAGAATGACAAGAGGCCATTTTCAATCC
Organism: Chromis chromis; assembly: GCA_900302755.1. Lineage (NCBI taxonomy): Eukaryota > Metazoa > Chordata > Actinopteri > Pomacentridae > Chromis > Chromis chromis. Next base: position 21,705 of record OMNN01024043.1, read on the forward strand.
CTATTTTCATCTCCCTGTTAATCCTCACTCCTCTATGCACGCAAGCTGCAGAATACCTTAACTGTGCTGTAAATGGAATGTAGTTTACCATCACTCTCCCTCCCTCTGTCCCCCTCCTCTCCTCCTGTTTCCCACAGAACAGTTTAACACATAATGACCGCACAGCCGTACACTCATACAAATGACATCTAATGCATTCAGCTCTGATAATGTGCGCCATGGCATGTTGCATTTCCATACTGCTGCTTAGTACATCACAGTCACAAGAAGCCATTATGGTAATACAGCACCTGAGGGAAGAGAGATGGAAAGAAGGAAGGAGTTGTCAGAGAGTTTGAGGGAAGGGAAAAGATGGAGGAGAGGAACAGGCAGGCGTATGCACAGATTAGAGAAGGGTTAATGGGTACTTGCTGGTGAAAATGCTTTGCAAGGACAAGGCCATGATGTTTTGATGTGATTTTCAGGCTGATAAAGTACGTTTACTTACAGGTAAGCAATAAATGTGATACTGTAGCTTTTGACCTTGCATATAGGAGCTAATTTCATAACAAGCTATACATACGGGGGGTACTTTACAAAGTTCTCTCTCCAGAAAACCTCACAGGAGAAAGATTGTTCTTGCATAATTTTTTAACATAGTCTTCTATAAGTTCAATGAACTTGGTCCACCGATGTTCAAGCTTCACTATCCCTTTGCAGTAGAAGGTCACATCTTGAGCCTTCAGATAATCCTTAACAGCATGCATGACCTCATCATCGCTCTGAAAATGGTGATCACACAAGTTGTCAGTTCATGCAGCAACAGTTCAAAGCCACATTTGGCTGCTTCTGTTACCTGTGCTGTGTGGATGGACGAATTGTCCTGTAGCAACAGCAGCCAACTCGAAGCTTTTCTTCTTTTTTCTTTGATTACTTCAAACATTTGAGTTGTTGTGAACAGTAATATAAGTATACAGTTATGCCCCACAAATGGGAGTTACACCCCTTGTTTCTGAATGAGGCAGAGAACTTTTTGAAGTTGCTTTTACTACATACTTTCAAAATATTTTCCTTAATGCGGACAGGTTTTCTCTGTAACTTGTCTTGGTCTCATGGGGGGACTTGTCCTCGTCTTGGCCACCGGTCTCAGCTATAGTAAATATTTCAGTATTTGGTGTTGGCCAGAAGTCAATCACAAGCAATCCCTCACTGTCCCAAAACATAGAAGCCATCACCTTGCTGACAGATGCTACTTGCTTAAACTTTTAGGGAGCCAGAGAACCGAAGTGCTTCCATTGTTTGCTGTTATCAATTGATTCGTAATCAAAGTTGTGAATCCATGTCTCACCCTGGGTCACAAATCTCCTGAAAATGAGTCAGATGTGTCCTCGAAATTTCCATTCTCTTCAACTTCTGATCTAGAATCAACATTCAAGGCCATTGTGCAGTTTGCTCATCCACAAGAAGTTAATCAAAACAACATGAACTGAGTCAGCATTGATGTTTATTGTTTGTACAATGTGTTGGACAGTCACACATTTATCGTTCATGACCATGCAGTGAATGGCCTCCAGTTGATCCTCCGACCATGGGTCATCTTCGGTGTTCTCCCTGCACCGCTTCAAATCAGAAGGCGTCTCCTTTATGGTTGAACATCAAGGGGAGTCCTCACCAAGTGTGTTGACTGTGTCTTTGTGGATTCTTTTGGTGGTCAATACCTTTTGTGCAGATACTTGATCATAACTCTGGCTTCTTTCTTTTCCATTTTTTAGGTTCCCTCTCACCTACTGATTTTCAAAGGGTGTAACCAGCAAAGAAATGACAACAAACATTTGAGTTTTTTGTGGACAGTGATATAAGGTTTTAAAGTATATGGCTATGCCCTAAATGGGAGTTACGTCCCCGGTTTCCAGATGAGGCTGACACATTTTTGAAGTACCCTTGTACAATATATTGATGGGAAACATTGGGCCCTGGCAATCATGTGGATGTTACACCGACACGTACCACACACCAAAATATTGTAAAACAATGGCAACGGCACTCTCAGCAGTCTCCTCCAATGGGACAACGCAATTCACCACCCAGCAAACACTGCTCAGCAACGGCTTGAGGAACATGACAAAGAGTCAAGCTGTTCAACTGGCCTCCAAATGCCCAAAATCCCAACACAGACGACAGCCCACAAAATCCAAAAGATCCGCGGCCAACGTCTCAGTGCCTGACAACTCAGGACATTTCCAGAGGTCTCATGTCAGAGCTGTTTTAGTGGCATGAGAGGAAACTACACAGTATTAGGCAAGTGGTTGTCATGTTGCAACTCTGTATGTTGTAGGATATCCACCCCACTGAATACAACCCAGAAGAGCATGTTCTGAATTTAGTACCCGTATGTACAGCAGGAAATATAAAGTAGAACTATTTTCTCACCTTTTTCGTCACAGGTATGCAGACCAGGGTTTTTAAAATAGAGGGACATTCATTATCATGTTTATTACAATAATAAACACGGTTTAGGTTATGGAATGGTCATGGTTAAAAAGAACAACGTGCATTGGTTTAAAATAGAAACAGAAACAATATTCTGTGTGAAATGTTTGATCTGCCCATCCAACCAACCCGCCCTCCTCCATACGCTGACTTTGTAGCTCTGAAACTACGTCAAATCACTTCCTCATTTACTCCTGTCATAATTACTCTGGCCGTGAGAGAACGTTGTCACAATAGACGTATTATGCTGCGTTGTGGTAAGCTGCTTGCATGAACAATGTTTGGCGTCATTTTTTTACGGGAAGAAAGTCATTTAATATCCCACTGCAAGGTCTACAGATTTGTTATACATGCAACAATGGATGTTTCATGCTCTGATGCTCCTTTTACAAATTGTGACTTGTGCTTTGCTCATGAAAGGCAGCTCACAACACAGTATGAGAAAATGCAACTTTATCACCTCTGTTGCAACATCACTCTACATAACTCACCCATGATCCTCCGCTCTCCATCTCACTCTCTCTTTCCGTACACCATTATCACAGTCTCACCTTTACTCTCTCTCACTCTTTTTCAGTTTCTATTTCTCCTCTCCATATCTCTCGCTCTCTCTATCAGTCAATAACACACAGTGACAGCTTATGTAACATGCCAAGTTCCAAACTGAACTCAACTCTCCTTGATCTGCAGCCTTTTCCCTCTTCTAAATGACTCACTTCTGTTATAACACTTCAGCCCGAGTGAGAGACACAGCGGAGAGGGCGGGAGGAGGGGTGGCAGACAGAGACATGACATGAGAGGAGAGGAAACGCAGGTTTAATTATTCATACCTACTGCAGCAAAAAAGAGGGCGAGCGAGGGAGAGAGAGACACCAGGGGAAAGAAAGAAAGAGAGCGATAAAGAGAGAGGGATTGACCCAAATGGGGAGGTATTCCTAGTGCAGAAGTGCACTCTGGGAGCCAAAGCTGTGCCACCCTGGGGCCATGGGTGTGAGGGAACTCCACCATGAGCTGCCAGAAGACCGCAGAGAGAAATCGAGAGGGAGAGGAGAGAGATATTCATGAATTCTATGAAAACTCGTCCATTAGTTTTATTCTGCTTCCTTAACGCACTTTTGCTGTTATCTATGTTGGATTCATTTTTTTTACTTTCCCTCGAGTCCACCACACCCAATGAGCACGAATGCAGCAGAGACTGGAAGTTTTATCGGTAATGTTCACTCGGGACCGTATCCTCCAAGGTGTGTGTGTGTGTGTCTGTACGAATGTGTGTGTATAATGCACTTAAAAGGAGGGGTGAATGTGAACCAAAGTACCCAAATCCTGCCATCCTACCCCGGAGAAACCTCATCCCAGAGATGACGTGCCGCTGTGGGGATGAGTGCTCAGAGAGCGCAGGGCCTCCCCGTTCAACTCTGGTGCTCCCCTGAGACCAGCTCCCTTTCATCTCCCCGTCTCCTCAGGGTGCCCAACAACAAACCACCGATGGAGAAAGAAGGGGAAAGACGCATAGAAGAAGAACAAGAAGAAGGAGGAAGTTTTGGCCGGAGGAGGGATGACAGCAAAGCTTGAGCATTCCCAGCTAGAGGTCAACCGGTTCTGTTTATCGTAGTTTGGCTGGCGTGCTCGAGAACAGCGTAAAAACATCACCTTTTTTTCCCCCTCTGTTTCCAGAGGTTATGTACGTGAAACAGAGGAGGTTTTGTGTGGAAGTCAAAAGCACAATTGTCTTTATTTTATCGCTGATCCTTTCGCTGCGAGCTACAACAACTGCCTGGACGAAGAAGATGTTGAAACTGTATTTAATATTTCAGAAGAAGGAGAAGAAAGTGGGCCTGTGTGGTGGTAGCCCAGCTAGCTGTGATGTCTCTTTGTTGATGGTGGGAGTGAGGGAGGATGGGAACGAGAGGAAAAGGGAGGGAGTTTTACAGAGATGAGTTGTGGCAGGTGTTGGACAATGACGGGAACAAAAGAGAGATTTGAACATCGTACTTCAAAAAACTCTTTCCCCTTTCTATTCTGTGTGAGCCCTGCCTCATCCACCGCTGAGTCTTTCTTCCTCTCCCTCCTTCCTCACTTAATTGCTGCTTGCTGAATCCCTTGTTCTTTCTTCTCATCCCCCCTGTGTTCTCCTTGTCTCCCTCTGCAGCTCCCCCTGTCCCCGTCTGTCTCCTTCCTTTCATTTTAATGTCGTCCTCCTGAAATCTTTTTCCCCCCTCCTCGTCTCCTTCGTTCTAACTCTCTCCGCTCCGTCTCTCATCTCCTTCATCCTTCCCTCCTCGGCTCGGCGCTCCTCTGCGATGAGACGCTCGCACGTGGTTTCAGAGGAGGCAGCGAGTCGTCACGGACTCAGTGACTAAACTTCCGATAAAATCAATGTTTAATTCAGATGACTGCAGGCCATTGACAGAAAAAGTGGAAGCCTTTCATCTATAAAAGGACTGAGAAAAAGAGAGGATTGAGAGAGATGGAGGCAGAGGACTGACAGGATTAATGGAATTGTCATCAGTTGTATCTTTAGCAATGAGAAACAAGCATCAGTCCTCTGTTGCCACCTCTCCATAACCTGCATTTGTATGTGAGAGCGAGTATGTAAATGATTTCTCCTTCCACCTGCTGTTCATTCTTCCTGTATCCATCTGAATCATCCCCGCCTCACATTTTTTGCCACCCGTCTCATGTCATTCATAACAGTCTTTCTTTCTTTTGACATTTTTAACATTTAGATTATCAGTCTTTGTGTAATACTGATAAAACGTGGCCTGCAAACCTAATGACGAATATGAAAATCGACTGTAAGAGTAAAAGCTACAAAGCTTGTCAAGCTCACATGTCAAATATGGAACAGCACAAGTAGGGTGAGCCATTTATTTAAGGTCACAGACATGCACGCATATTTACACACATGCAGAAATGCCTTGCGCCTGCATGTGTGTGTGTGTGTGTGTGTGTGTGTGTGTGGATGGACAACATCACGTGTATGTCAAGATCAACCCTTCTGGCTCTGTGTTCAAATGTCAGACCTTTTAACCTTTTGAATTTGACCTGAGGTGGCGTCCAGGCATGTCAGTCGCCGGGTTGCCACGTGCAAGAGACAAGAAGGGGAAAAAAAATAAGACATAAAAAATGAAATTAAAATGCCAACACTCTACCCTTCTATCTGCTGGAGAACAGATTGAAGTGTCATGCGGAGAGAGGAGAGAATCTGTTCCCGTACAGGTGGTGAACAGAAGGTGAAGGCTGAGGGGAGGACGGGGTGGAGAGAGGGAGGCGAGGAGAGGAGAGAAGAGGAGAGGGAGGAGGGCTGTTACTCCCATTACATAATGAATGAGGTGAGAAGCCACATATTTGCTGTAGAGGCTTTATTCATTTTATTCTGTTGTACGCTGGAGCTTCTGAACTCAGCACCTTCATGCACACAAACCTGTCCTGCCGCATTTGCTAGGACACTGTATTCCCTTTCATTTTGTAGAGGCCTGTAATAACCCAAACCGTAATTCTAACTTTAATAGACCATAAAACCAGTCGGTAACATTGCAGAGACTGGATTCTGTCTCCACATGTGACAAAATGAACAGGTTTTTCCCTCCGCGATGTAATGAATGAATATAACACAGGCACACACACCAGTGTCACGCCGTGTTCTATCTTTGCTTTGTTTTTTTTGCTCACTGTATACATGTGTAATTACTAGGTGAGAGCAGACATGCATGCAGTCCATGTGTATGTGTATATATTTATGTTTCTGTGTGTGTCCGCACATGCATTTGTGTCAGTACAAGTGATGAGCTAACAGGCAGCTCAAAGAATGACAGGTGACCACACTACAAAGATAGAGATGTCAAGCTCAACTGGGTGATTGGGAAGCGGAGGGGCAGGGTGGGGAAAGGCAGGAAGCCTGGAGTGATGAGTACATCGCCGCAGCCGCTGTCACTTCCTATTAGCAGCCCATACACACAAACACACTGGCTGCGATTGTAATTAATTCATTAGGCTGACTTGGAATGTGTGTTTGTGGGTCTGTGCACATGGCAGTGCATGTACCGGCATATACCCACACATGTGTGCATGAACACGTGTGTGTGAAGGACATGGGAATGTTTCATAAAAAAATGAGAGCTGACAGCATCTGTGATGGCATGCTGTGGGTTAAACCAATGGGATGCTACTGCACACACTGTGACACCATTACCCCTCTGTAAGTCCTGTCATGCCTACTTATGTGTCTTGGTCTACTGACTGGTCAGCTCTAAAACATCTCTTGAGCATTTACAACAAAGAGCGGGTAGTTTGGTTGGGCTTTGGTTGAAAACGGTTATTGTATATTTTTTAATCTTATGATTCCATTTTTACAGCTTAATGTTGTCCTGTCATTATGTTGTACAAAACCCAGGCCTGTTCCTGTGCTGTTTGAGGCAAGGTGCATTCAGGTATCAAAGAGGTCTGGTCCAGAGTTTGAAGGCAGCATGATACTCTAACTTACACCGATCAGCCACAACATTATGACCACTGACAGGTGAAGTGAATAACACTGATCATATTGGTACTATGTGGTGTTCTGCTGGAAAACCTTGGATTTTGGCATCCATGTTGATGAGACTTAGACACCCAAATAAACATTGTCCCAGAACAAGCACACTCCCTCATGCAAATGGAAATCCCAAATGTCACTGGCCTACCCCTGCAGGAAAATGCACCCCACCACATGGCAAAAACATCAAAC
>OMNN01024044.1:0-19414 GCA_900302755.1 Chromis chromis
GTTACACTTTGTTGTCTGTTTTTGGTGTCAAAGAAAATAACTCTAAAGGAATGTAATTCTTAAGCGATGTTCTGCCATACTTGCAAAAATGGAGAGTAACAAAACAAATTTTGATGAAGCTATCAAGGGTGTTGGTAACTTTACTGGAACATCCCTGCCAGCTGGCGTGTCTTATCTAAAGTAGTTTGGATCAGAAACAAAAATGCTGTGTGTAACAACAGGCAGAAGATCCAACACTGTAAAGGCAGCTTTAATAACAGAACTGGGCTTTAATGTTTTGGGCAGCAGAAGTGCACATTTTTAATAACTATAATTTTTATTAAACCAATATTTTCAACCATAATATATGTATAGAAATATGCTATGAGGAGTGATTGATATGTTTTGAGCCTGACCAAGAAAACAAGACTTGTTAATCAAAATGTTTAGTTCTCAGAGAGCAACATGTCACAATAGTTTGAGTTCAGTTTGGACTCATTGTGTGCATTAATTAATAATTAGTACAATACCCGAGTCAAGTAGGGTAGGGTAGGTTATTCAAGCAAAATGAACCGAGTCGGCTGTCCATCGTTTCACTGTGGCAGAAGATGTAGCATCATTTCCTAATGTGTTAACCATGTCTTCATGGATTTCCTTGGGAGACATGCCCTTTCGGGACAGGTACTGTATCACAGCACAGTCACCAACTCGGTTCATTTTGCTTGAATGACCTACCCTACCCTACTTGACTCAGGTATTGTACATGCATTAATGCACACAATGAGTCCAAATTGAACTCAAACTATTGTGACATGTTGCTCTCTCAGAGGACTAAACATTTTGATTAACAAGTCTTGTTTTCTTGGTTAGGCTCAAACCTTATAAATCATCCCTCGTATAAGCGGATGCGGATGACTAACATTGTGACCAGGGCTGTTTGCCAAGGAGGTGACAAACAGCAGAGTATGTTAAGGTGGCTCTAAAGGTAAATGATAGTCGGACAAATCCAGAAAACTAGACAGATGACAGTGCAGCCACGTGTTACACCAGTAATAGTACATATGAATAGCAAAAAAAGGCTAAGGTACCTTCTTAGGAGAGGGCCTGCAAAACTAAAATAAACACCAGACAAACGAATCAGTTTAAGATAATCTCATTGTCTGGCTATCTCCTTCTCTGTACCCAAACAGAAGGTTAAATAAGCAAAAGAAAACGCAAAGTCTCATACATAGTGCCAGCAGTTTCACAACACTTTTTCAGACAATAACTACCACCAATCCAAAATTTGGAAAACTTACTGTCAGTCACAACACATATGCAGGATCATCTTTAACCAACTCCATCCGTGTGCTCAATAAACAAGTTTTAAACATGCGCTTGCTTTTAAACATCATGTTTTCCCCTTGAGAGCACACAATTCATCTAGGTTCTTTGTTAATTTGCTGTCTTTATCTAATTATTTAACAAAAACATTTTAATTCTGTTGAAGATAAGAGTGGGTTTTTGTTTTTTTCTCTCTGTCAATTGATGATTTTTAAATATTTTTCACTACTTTATCAGGACCTTTTGTTTTGCTTGTTTAGTTATGGACACATACTGCAAGTTTTCACAACAGAGGACATAAAGCTGATTAAAGCATTGACGTTAACATTCAGAAAGGCACCAGTTTATCCCAACAATACAGGTGTTTATGTGAAGATGAGAGCCACTGTCCGCCTGATTCACTTACCTCCTGGGGGTATGGGATGTAACCGGCGTAGGCCAAGACAAAAGTGCAAAACTTGTTAAAATCCTCGACTGTCCTCCTCCTCCTGTATGGCGGACTGAAGCCCTGAAACACAGTCACATCGCTGAATCAGTGGCAGCATCAAACCAACACATCCTGACATGGCGTTGGCATGAAACCGACCGCCGTACATCCATACAGGGCAAACTGCCACTCGGAGTTGGCTCGGTGCCATGTAGCAAAACGGGACGAAAACAATAAGTAATAACACGCTGACAAACACGGGTAAAAGTTTGATTAATAGCACGGTGACATTTCTCGCTGGACTCGCAAGTGAACCTTTTACCAATCCGCACCGATGAACTAAAACGATAGCTAATGTTAGCTAGCGCGGTGGACACGGCAAACAAGTAAGTGGCTAATGCTAATAGGCTAATGACAGTGGAGTTTAACTGGCAACAAAACAACAACTGCGCAAAGTTATTCGTAATACAGGCCGTCAAAGAGTCAGAGAGAGTCATGAAAGCATCAGTAGTAACAGACTGTTAACTGACGAGGAAGGCAGATGTCGTGAACGTGGTTAGTTAGCCAGCATTAATGTTAGCATGCTCCGCAATGGTGATGGAATGTTTTCTTTTCGATGAAGCACACAGCTAGCTAGCTTTAACAAAGTACAGTCAAGTAACGTTAATGACTCATTACCACACCTTACGAAAAGTTTTAGTAGTGAAAGTTGACTGCGTTGTAAGCTCGTCTGTTTGTTCAGCGTGTGTAAATTAACTAATTTGTGTAACGAACAGCTAACGCTATGTCAACATTAGCGCTGTATGCTAACGCTAACTAATCAGCAGCTGCGGTGACAACCTCGAGCAAGTTGACGTTTGCTAGCGTCGCTAGCCGCGACTGCAAACTCCTCACTGTCAAACAGTTACATAAAACACTCACCTCCGACTGAAATGCATGGGATGTCGATGGGTTTATGTCACCCATCCTTACCGAGTGCCCGACCACCTGACGTTTTGTCGATAACCTGACAGGCTCCAGAAACGGGCTCCTCGACGGGACCGTAAACAGTGAGGTTGGTGAAGCTTGTGCTCGCTAGATGCCTGGCGGTGTGGCTAACGTTACCTATGCTAAAACTCGAAGCAACAGTGTTAACTCAGTTTGCCATCAGCACCAACGACAGATGTAGTTGGACTGTTGCCAACCAACTGAGCTCCAAGTTCTAAAAAACGCCTCCCGAGACCAGCGAGCGTGGGCTAACGGTGCTCCGGTGTTTCCCTCGAGCTGTCCGGTAACGTCTCCGTTTGATCCAGGTTACTGACTGCTGGGGGAGCGGTTCACTTCGGCTGTCACCAGCTGCCTGCCCCCTCTTCTTCTCCCGCCTCATTATTATTTCGGTAAACGAACCAAATGGCGCATTACCGCCCTCTTTTGGGCTGTAATGTGAAGGGGTTAAAATACTCAAAGACCCTCCACAGACATGTTTTTTTTTTTTGTTTTTTTTAAATCTCTGCTTTGAAAATATAGTCACTATATTCTCCCGCTTTTTCTTATATTAAGTTAAAGTTTTTTGCATCACATAACTTTAAAAGTTGCACACTGGACCAACATTGACTCCCTGCTGGGATGTATAAAGTGAAGTTTATCAGAAACTTTTAGAGGATGCATATGAAAACAGCCCTCTAGTGGCAAACTGTGTACAAACTTTGTCATCCAAGTGACTTGAAAACATCACAACACTTCTTTTTTTGGAGTGTAGAGAGACTTTGGAATATTAATAACACATTATCTTAATTAATAGATTATAAATAAACTATCTCCTACACTATCTTGGAAAATCATCCCATAAATCCAAAATGTGTTCCTTTATAATAAGCACCGGTATTATAATAATAATAATAATTTAACCTTTATTTATCCCCTTGGGGAAATTCAACTTCTGCATTTAACCAATCCTACTATACATACAAGTGGCAGGAGCCGCGGTGCAGCACCCAGGGAGCAGTCAGGGGTTAAGGGCCTTGCTCAAGGGTCCAACAGTGGCCGCAGTGGGATTCGATCCCCTGACCTTCTGATCAGTAGTCAGGGACTTAACCTCTACCTGCACTTCTTTTTGCATCTCATGACATCTAACTATTGATTTTACACAAAATTTAAACGTAGCATGCAAATGGTACTCTTTTCTGACTTAGAGATGAAGTTAAAGATCTAATTTCTATTATAATATATTGGTTAGAAAATGGTTAAAGTTAGCCACCTGTGCACAAAAAGTTCATGAGCTCATCAACTGGTGACAGACTCTCAACCACTGAGTTAATCCACAGCCTACTCAGGTGGGACTTTAAATAACAAGGATCAGATGATGTGACTAGTACACAGACACTCCTTTCAAACACCACCTTAAATTACAGCTTTATTCAATGATATGATGCCAAAAATGACGAGAGAAAGATGAGAATGGGCTGTTAGCATGCTGGATGCTGGCATGTCAGCTAGAGGAAGCACTCAGAGGCACTCAGGTTTAGACTGCTGGGGGATTCACATGATGCACTGGGCTCCTCTCCTCTCTCTATATCACCATTACATATCACTAACTCTGTGTTTCCCCCAAGGTCCTGTGTCCTGTGCTTGTTCTCTCCGCTGGCCTCACCACCTCACCACCTGCTGTCCTGCCATCCCCACCCCAACCTCTCCTGCTGTACCCTCATCCCCACTCTCAACCCAACCAGTCGAGGCAGATGGCCGCCCTCCCTGAGCCTGGTTCCGTCTGAGTCCCGTCTGAGTGCAGATATGTGACTCTTTACTGACTTGTGATTTCTGGTCTGTGACTCCACTTTTCATCTGCCCATTATCATTTCCAATATAGTCCGTACTTTGTTGTGTTATAATGTCCATTCTGCTGTAGAGATTTCCTTGATGTTGAAACATTTAATATGTATACCCCTATGTTAAAAAGAATGGGTATAATTTAATGAAATATTACATGCTGCATTTATATTTATATTTTTCCCTTTACTTGTCACCTGTCAGTAACTAACTAAATATAAAGCATTATTTTGTATGAGCTTTCAGTAATTCTGTTCCCATGTGAAAGTAAAACTATTGCCAAATGCAACTCAAGCTTTCATACTAGTATTCTGTAATTCTGCATTTCTCTATGTGGATTTTCAATTGAATATTTGATATCACCTTTATGTGACTACATAAATTTAAATATTTGCTTTTCCCATATATCACCTGCTGATTTACTTCTGTCTCTCTCTCTCTTTTTTACATATTTAATTTCACAATCAGTTGAATAGGTGTGTGTGTTTATATTTGTATATAATGTCAGTATACTACAATATAATACGCAAATTTATACTACATGAGTAAATAATTAATATATGACATAATTATAGGCTGATGAGGATCCCGGGAGTCATTAATAAGTACAATCTATAATGAACTCTATTGATTGTTTGTGGGTCCAGATGCAGCTTTCTGTTAGTTCCACACTGAGCTGCAGGGGTCGCTGTTGCAACAAACTGAGCGCCAAAATCCAACGAAGAAGAATCACCGGAAGTGTCCCGTTCAAGTTCCGTTTGTTGTTGTTTTTTAAGGCTCCGCGCGGGTTATTCGCAGACTTCCACACGTAGTTCAACATTTCGATGTAGTTTTTTATAGCGTTGAAAAATGTCGAGCACCAGACTCCAGACTTTTAAGAGCCTTTTAACGGAACGCTTTACTTCCGTGGCCGTGGAGTTATTCGGTGAAGTTGAAAGTATCGTTGAGGCATGTTATGAAGAGAACAAACGTCTGAGGAGCATCCTGGACATGGTGCTCAACCCCGAGATGAAGTTATCCAGGATAGGTCTGTTACTTTTAACTGTCTACTATCTCTACTGAATAATGTTGGTTACCAGCTACACCTCAACATAAACCTTTGAACAAGGCTCAGTTACTACATATCTCTGTCAACTTATATGTTATTACCTACAAAATGAAGTCACGGAAAAATACTGGTTTTGAGATGGTTTCATGTCACATAACTATATTAGCTTAATTCTAGTTTATGCTTCCATTACAGTACTTTTACTCATCTTTTCTACCCAGCTATAAACATCCTCTTAACCCTTTAAGACCTGAGCCCCAAAATGTCCACCTGGTCTTTTTTTCTTATTTTGATTACAAAAAGGTTTTTCAGATGAAACTTTCAATATCTATCAGTTATTTACGATTTACTGCCTATTATAAGAGTTATGGTAATTTTACGGTAATTTCATTCATCGCATTCCTGGGGGGGCACGAATGAAATTACCGTATTGACCGTACTGGCAGTGTCGTTGCGCTTTACAGCCAATATAGTGTCATTACGGTAATTTTACGGTAATTTTCCAGCGGATTCCTGGGGGGGCACAAATGAAATTACCGTAATGACACCATATTGGCTGTAAAGTGCAACGCCTCAGCTTTCAGAAACCGTTTGATTTTTTTCCGATAGCACAAACGGTGACATTTATGGTATTCAAAAGTGCGCTTGCCCTTTGTCGCCGATGACGCACGAGGACTTAAAGGGTTAAAGCAGGGGTCTGCAGTGTTTGGACGTCTTTGAGCAAAAATTCCAGACTAACCTTTCAGCATATTGTAATTCAATTAGAAACTACACTTCTGCGCCTTGTCCTGGTTTGGTTTTCAGGGTTTATAAACTTTAGTCCATAAAGAAAGGCTTTAGCTAATCACAAGTCTTTTCAGACCAGTTCAGTTGAGAGTATTAAGAGCTACAAAGTCCACATTGGGAGGGCATAAAAACATTTCTACTTCACAGAAAAGGACTGAATATATGCGAGCCCTACAAGGTAGTGTGTTCGTCCAATCCTGTTATGATTTATTGCCAGTTTAGGGAATCATTTTGCAGATACTACAGTCAGGAGAGATGACGTGACACAGAGTTATTCATTGCTCATTATTCGTTTTAAAAGTCCGATCTCCTACAGTATCCAGCTGCTGGTTCTGACTGCTGGTTCTGACTGCTGCTCTGCTTGCTGTGATGGTGAATCTCTGGTTGGATATATGCTTCTTGTTCAGCCGTCATCATAACACTGGCTACAGACACAGTGACAGCCATCATCCCAAGGCAGCAGTTACACAGTCTGCCTTTTCAGCAGTCAGTAAGAGAGCTGCTGAACCAGCTCCTTTAGTGTTTTTGTCTCAGTGCAGTGGTGCAGGCTTGTGCCTGACAGATGCTGAGGATGTACTGACTCTCTTTGTAGTCACAGCCAACGGCAGTCTATAGCCTACACAACACTGTATCATAGTGCAGCTCATACAGTTTTGAGTATAGAGAGAATCAATGCACCCTCAGCTTTGTCTTTAGCCAATGTTATGATTTTATGTTGTCGATTTCAACACTGATTACATGCAGTGGGAGTGTGTCTGTATTGATAATTTGTTGACTGAGCGCTTACTGTATCCCTGAACACCTAAATAAACAAATAAACACAGGTGACCTAAAAGCACTGCAGTTTCAAGTAGTAACAGCTAACTGTTAACTGTTCATAGCACCACAGAATGAACCACTGCAGCAGCTTAAGTCCAAACAATAGTCATATATCCAGACACAGCTTCACGATCAGAACCAGGCAGAACAACTGGAGCTGTGCTCAGAGCCAGCTACTGGATACTTTTGGACATCTGCCTTTTAAAATGAATAATGAACAATAAATCTTAGGTAAAGTGTCACATCATCTCTCCTTAATCTTTCTGCTCTGCAGAATACTACCCGAAATTGGTGGTGTAATATAACAGGATTGGACCAAGACACTAACTGTTCATATGGATCAGGAGCATAAAGAATGTTGTGAGGGAAAGCAAAGTCCTCAGAAATTCTCATTGTGATCTTTTTTGGGGACTGGGGAAATTTATTGGAGTTGTCACTTATTTTTTTCCTCCTGAATTCTGATGTGTTTTTTTTTTCAGAATTCACAGAAAAAAATCGGACAGCAAATACATTTTTTACAGTGGTCTAATCCTATTCCGTACACCATACTGCAGCATTAAATAAATCAAGGCCTTTTCAGGGCTAAAACCTCTGAAAAACAAGCATCTAGATTAAATGGATGTAGCAGAACCTGAGGGAAATGAAAGATCTGGGCATGATGAAACAAAGTCCAACACAGTAAAGTAATTAAGATAAACTTAATCTCAACTAGCCATAACTTTAATATGCAACTGACATGTTTATTTTAATAATAATGCCCCATAAACACATTAATACAAAATACACAACCCTCTAAAAGTTTCCAGTCTGCATAGTTAGTATTTTTACCTTTTTTGCCCCACTAGTGGTAAGGATCTGAGAATAGCAAAGCTATGTCCATTTATCATCTATTCAACAACTTTGTTTTATGCTATGTAAGAAGAATTACAGTTTTAAGGGGCAAGTAGTGTGGCCTTAGACTTTTTTTGCCCAACGTGACACAAAACATGTATAATAATTTGATATTTCCGTTTTCCTTTTTCTTGTGATAGACATTACTCCGCACACCGGATTAACCACAGATGTCAGAGAGCAGTCCCGTGAGCCAAACACCAGGTTCGATGTTGAAACGTCAGAGCCGCTGACTAAAATACCTAAAGAAGAGACAGTAGAATGTGAAGTAAGTTGGTTATCAGAACAAGAACAAGAGTTGGATGCTTACAACTTTATTACACCAGACTGTGTGAAAAATGACCCAGAAGAAGAAGACAACATGGGCATGCCCTGCATCGCCGCCTCATACCAAGTTGAAGTGGAGTGCAACCCCGACTCTTCAGCCACTGTCTCAGCTGATGAAGGAAACAGTAAACATGATTACATTTACCAATCAGAGCCAGAAGCAGCTGACGATTGTACACAGCTACACTATAATGAAGAACACATGAGTGAGACCGAGGAGAGCCAACACTGTCATGAAGCTCCAGAGAAAAGGGTACGTTTAAAAAAAGTTGCTTTAGCACCCCTTAAATTTAATTCATTTGGTGAATAAATCTGACTGACTGGCTGTGTTGTTGCAAACAAGCATGGAGATTAATGTTGCAAAAATATTGCTTACAAACGCACGAGGTATTCAAGAAATACCAAACATGATACATGACTTACAACAGTGTTTCCTGATAGGCATTGTTCAAAATGCTTATGTGTAGGTTCAGATGACCTATAATTTTCTTGGGTGATTAACTGATGAAGAAACTATGGAAAGTAATCTCTCTGGGAAGGTAGATATGACGTTTGTAATACACCCATGCTGTAATTATTAAGCCCCTATCAACCGCTGCTACTTTAAGTCACTTAATAGCATGTAAGATGATCATAAATGCAGTTCATCTATTTGGAAACTCTTTGAGTTGAGTGGCAAATATGGCAAAGATGAAGGAGCTGTAATGACACCTAAGAGAAGAAATTACATTACACCAAACTTGTTGCAACAGCAAATCTCCTGAGCTGTGCAAAACCTTTGTATTGCTGCTTAAAACCTGCAGGAGGATCTGATGAAGTCGGGAACAAAAGTGTCTGTTCTAACTATAAACAGCCAGTTTTAGTGTAAAGCAAATTCATGCATAATTTGGTTTTAAGTCTTATTCATAATTTCAATTGATTTTTTCCCTCCATAATAGTACTCTTTATCAAAAACAAACTAGACCTTTCAAGAAGATAGTAAATCCAGGTGTATGTCCAAGTTAACTGAATGTGGGCAAGCCTTTAAGGAATAGTATAGATTGTTTTGTTTACATTGCAAGCATGGTTTGTTTTTAACTGTAATGATTTTCTTTTTTTCTTTTCTTGGGTGGAAATCTTGCTACAAAATAAGAGGTCAAAGCAATCCAAGCAGAGAACCATGCTAGAATTGCCAAGGTAAGACTCTGAATTACTGCAAATTTTCTTTGTAGATATTCCTACCCACCTGCTTATAAATCATCATTTTTATCTGTTTCATACAGGATGATGCCCTGCAAATCTTTCATTCCTGCTCCGCCAGACTGCCAGTCCATTGTAGCAAGGCTCACTGAAGCCTTTAAGGACGCTCCTGATGACAAGAAGCCTCTGGTGACCATAACAGGCCTCACAGCGAATGTGGAGTTGGTGGACTGTGCTTTTGGTAAGGTCCCTAAAGGTTGCCCCTTGTCCTACCAGTGCCCCGTGCCGTCAAGTCAGGATTACAAGCCGCATAAAGACGCTCCTTCGAGACCGCTGCTTCCCCTGTCTTCGCACACTCTGGAGCTACAGTCTGCCGTTCCGACCCTCAGTATTAAGGAGCAAGAACATTTAATTGCCTTGCAGGTCAACTGGGAAGAAGCATCCGATCTGGAAAACTCCACCCGTGGTTGCAAGGAATCTGTAGAGGAGCTGCGGAAGTCGCGCTTGACCGGCCGCTTCAGAGATATCTGCAAACTCAAACCAGGACGAAGCCATGCAGAACACTTGTTATTCAAGCTTAGGAAAGGACTCCTCAAGTGCAAGACTACACAGGCAGAGGAGGAAATGAAGGCTGAAGCTCTACGGGAATACTGTCGGCATGGGTGTGTCAACTGGTCACCCTGTGGTTTTGTTGTCCATCCAAATGCTCCGTGGTTGGGGGTGACGCCTGATGGGTTGGTGTACGACCCCAACGAGAAGAGCCGCTTTGGGCTGGTGCATGTCAAATGCGTCAGCTTGCGGAGCTTCACAGAATGCGGTTTCTTGGCCTGTCAGGACGGAGTGTTGCAGCTGAAGAAGAGCCACCGCTACTATTGGCGCATCCAGGGAGAGATGATGGTGACGGGAACATCGTGGTGTGATCTGTTTGTGTTCTCCAAAGAAGACATGCTGGTTCAACGCATCTACCGAGACAAGGTCAGCATGAGGATCTTGAAGAAGAAGTTGGATGAATTCTTTTTCTATTACTACTTACCAAGTCTGATTTAACTGAGTGGCGTCTTCACACTGCTGTCTGACACCGATGCATTAAAGTACAAACAGGGAGACGGGGGAGCAACACAACTCACAACCACAGACTTTCAGCAAGAAAGTACAAAAGTACTGAACTGAACACTAAGACACTTTACAAACAGATTTCTCTTTAGCCTTTAGGCACTGAAGACAGCCATGTGTTTACCATTTCATCTACCTCAACTTGCAATGAAAATGTGTCATCACAGCAGGGCGGCTAAAGCTGAGCAACCTGAGCTAGTGGAAAAACACTATTACACTACGCAGTTCCACACAACTAGCCTTATTAAGTGTGTATTTTTGTTATTCATTTCATCTAGTCAAGAGAAAGCTTGCGGTTTTTGTGTTTTGTCATTTTAATTTTATATTTTCCCCTCCTACCATTCTCCAAAGCTTTCACTGTAAAGATTTTTTATTTGACTGATTCATCTACCAATTATTTGCTCAGTTTTTTGGTAATGTTTAGTCTACGAAAGGTCAGAAAATAGAGAAACGTGTCCATGTTTGTTTGGATAAAGTCACTGTATAATATAAAAAGTACTGTGAATACTAAAGGAGAAGAAATGTTTAATTCAGTTATAATGTCACTGCAGTTCTGAATCCGAGCAGGACTTAAGCAAAGGGTTTCAATGTTCAAAAATAAAAACTAATTCTTATAGAAAATCTAAATAATTCTGTTTCATTTAACCACTCAGACTAATTACATGTCAGTTGACATTGATGTGTTTGATGCTCGCACGTTGACATTTGAAGCCATCTCAGATCTCAGAGACACTTAGACTGAAATGTCATCTTCCTTCTTTGTGGTATTTGTATTTCGACTGCCACTTCTTCGTCTTCATCTGTTTCTGTATTTCAACATTTCAAATGTTTCAGTTACAAAATTTGATCTGCAAGCGCACATTCATTTTTGTTTCATAAAAGTTTTTTAAATTCAGTTGTAGTGTTTCTGTTGCTCTGAAACAGAGTATGAGTTCAAGCAAAAGGTTTAAAAATTAAAAATTCAAATTATTATATCTGACAACACAGGGATTGTTGCACTGTCAGCGGGTAACCTACAATTTAATGTTCAGGATGGGTTTAACCTGCGTTTGGGTTAAAGTAACATGGTCACTTTAAACACCTTTGACATGTGTTATAAGTAGCTGCAGTTTCAGTCTGAACAGCTGCAGAAAACACCTAAACCCCCACAGGTCACTGTTCCTGACGTTTAACTTAAACCTGCTGCTCATTGTTCTTCTGAAGCAATTATAAACATTCACAAAGTTATGTAGTTGAGTTATTTCAGTTCAGTTAAGTTACACCTGTACTCATTTTAACAAACTGATCAAGTCTAGTTCAGCATGCAGCTGCAGTTTATATCTTCGTAGTTTCAATCGTAGCATCTGGACTTGGTTGAGTTAACTTGAAGACGTTTCACCTCTCATCCAAGAGGATTCATCAGTTCTAAACTGACTGGTTGGGAGTTCCAGGTTTTATACTCTTCAGGAGCCATTAACACTATTAACTCCTGTCCCACTGCACAAGCCAGAGTACCCAAAGGATCCACTGCCAACGTCCTGGTGCCAGACCCCATAGGACACCCTGAGAGGTCCTCTTGTCCATGTCCAATGGTTCAGAGCATTTTTGACCACATAAGGGAGACCAACACAATATTAGGCAGGTGGTCATAATGTTATGCCTGATCTATATAGTAAAAGTGGGCAGAATTGTATAAATACAACAGTCAGATGAAAAAGAATAAAAAAATCTTTGTCGGAATAAAGATCAGGGTACAGACCATATAAAAGCAGGATTAAGAGAGTTTTTCTTTCATAATGGAAGGCTATTCAACCGTTTTAGATCATAGTAAGACAAGCAGCAGCTGGACAGACTTTGTAATGTTAGATATGATCTGTAAGCTCTCTGATAACAGACATATATAGAAACAGTGTATCACATCAGAATTCTTCCACGGTCTCCACAATAAGCTTAGACAAGTGTGTGTGTGGAAGCTGCCAACCAGGAATTTTAAATAACATCCTTGTCAGACATGGGACTTTGCCTCTTGAGTGCAGCTTCAGACAACGTTGGCAGCCAGATGTTCGATGTTCACTTCCCATTATACTGTCTTTTTAACACCACTGCACCTGTGTCACTGTTTGCCTTTGTTTTGCATCAGTAAACCAACAAAGTGCCACAGAGGCTCCTATCTGGCTAATGTGCAATGACCCTAGTTGGATGGCTCTCAGTGTGCTGAGCAGTGAAATCAATATGACTCATATGACTCAACATGTCTCCAGATGCCAATTTTCTATCTGTTGAGACGTCATTGTGAGATAACAGGCAGAGATGTGATGATATTTCACGCAATATGCTCAGCAGAACAGCTTTTTCTCAGGGAATTAAAGCATTTGTTGTTACTAGGTTCCAACCTAAGTTAAAGGTAGAGGAAGGACGATGGATGACTGCTGTGGACTTCCATATCTAATCAGGTGGCTGTCAACACTGGCTCTTTTCAGATGACAGTTGGACAGACCTTGCCAATGTGCTCCTCTGCTCCAGAGACGTAACACAAAGTGGCATCTTCACTCACAGGGCACAGGAGAAATGTGAAATTACCCATACCACCTGCCCATGGTCTTTGCCACGCTTGCTTTCAAGATAATGAATTCCTGCAGGCGGACTCATTGAAGGGAGGCTCCACTTCACCACACTGCACAGCTGCAGCACTTCAGCAGCAGGAATATTTCTAAATAGGCTCATTTGGCGTAGGTACTGTCACAGGAAAGATCATTCTGCCGCAGTGCAAAAGTGTTCTTGTTATAGCAAAGCTAAATTAGAAATAAAGATATCAAACGTGTATTCCAGGAAAATGCTCTGTGCAGTTGTTTAATATTCATCTTCTATTCTTATCATCTACACTCATCGCTTCTCACTCATTTTATCTTTTTTCTTTTACATCTTTTTCTCTTGAGGCTGCACATAGGGATGCAAATTTTTAACATTTTTCTTTAACTAATAGTCAGATGGTTAACAAAGAATACTCAATTAAACCTTAAGAATAGAGGCGCTTTTCAACCACATTTATATTTGCCACAAAAAGATTGACACAAAGTTGGTTGAATTAGAAATTAAGGAGCATAAAATAATGACATAAAACTGCAGAGCTTCTGCTTTCATTTGTTTGTCGCTACTCCATGATTCGCCCAACAAAATCCAAAGTATTAAACGCAGGAAACAGCTGCTCAGCTTTCAGGCTTCATTGGAGGACATAAATTAGATCAGTCTGTTGGACACATCTAACAAATAAAACAAAGTTTGAACAATTTTTCATCTATCAAAAGAGCTGTAGTTTCTAATAGTAAATAACCTGTAACATTATCAATCAGATGTAAAAACCTTTTCCCAGTCTCCTCAGTGCACCTAGGTTTTAATATTTTCAATTCAGTTTAATTACATTAAATTCTGGGATACTTTAGTTTCCTCCTACAACCCCCAAAACACAAACTTTAGGCTGATGAGAAATTCTAGTTTAAACTGTCCTTGTAAACAATAATAGGTCATCTTTTTTTTCCCATCCCTTTATTTATATCAGATCTTCCTCTCAGTTATCAGCTGGTTTTAAAAGAACTGGGCAGTAAGATTTGCCTTGTCTCCATCTTGTAGGAGTATTTTTCATTTTGACAGCTCATAAATTCTAAAATTACTGAATTTAACTTTTTCATGTTTAAGTAAATGCTCCTTATTTCTTTAACTGTTTTGCATTGCAGGAGGATGTGGATCTCTTTAACCTTTTTAACTGTTTAAATCAGGGGTGTCAAACTCTGGTCCTCGAGGGCCACTATCCTGCATGTTTTAGATGTTTCCCTCTTCCAGCACACCTGATTCACATGATCAGGATCGTTATCAGGCTTCTGCAGAGCTTGATGATGAGCTGATCATTTGAATCAGGTGTGTTGGAAGAGGGAAACATCTAAAACATGCTGGATTGTGGCCCTCGAGGACCGCAGTTTGACACCCCTGCTTTAAACGTTGCCTCACTGTCGTAAGGCCAGCTGACCAATCAGAGTAGACTTAATGGCCTTAAAGAGACAGGCGCTAAAACAGACCGTTTCAGACAGAGGATGAGAAGCGGTGCTTCCGGCAGTGAACAGTATGAGGAAAATAATGTGTTTTTGTACATTAAAATGTGTAAACATATTCTAGTGGAACTGAAAAATACAATTATGAACCTGTAAAAGTTCAGGATATGGGCTCTTTAATAACACATACAGTCTGGTGCTGGTACATAGGATGCAGGATGGAATTCAATATAGCAAAAAAGGCATCATTTAGGTTTAAAATCTAGTTTGTAGGACACGTAGAACTAAAAAAAGAATTTGCAATCAGTTAAAATGCCACAAACTGACTGTGACACGGTGAACCTGCAGAATTTGAACCCCCTGTGTGTTTGCAGCATTGGACTGAAGGACATGAATCCGACTGAGATCAATAGTCAGATAAATGTCCTCCATCTCTCTCCCTGAGCTTTCGTCCGTGCTGTGTGGTTTTCCTGCCCTGAGTCGAGGCTCTGTGCTGTTCACACGTGAAGCCTCTGAAATGAGTCTCACCTGCAGCATGAGCTCGCAGTCCTCTCGGCCCACAAAGATCATCTCTCGGGGGAGGCGGTGTCGAGTGCCCGAGCTGCTCACCAGGAACCATGATGTCACACTCATCTTCACAGGCCTGCTGGGAAACCCCAGAGCATCCTGGGAAACGGAGGAGAGGAACAGAGACAGAGAGGAACATGATCCACATCCGGTTGGCTCATCTGATGCCAGTGCTGGTTTTGTTCCCTTTCAGCAGCTTCATAGTGAAGCATCCCTCAGAGTCAGTTTGTTCCAGCCCTTCAGTTAAACTACATCATGACGCAGCACAGTTTGGATGTAGTGTCACTTTGTAAAGAGCGATGGCTGCTATTTCTGATGCTAAATAATAACTGACTCACACTGCTTGAGAGAGGAAACATGACACGGCTAAATGTGTTATTTTACTGCTCAGTTTGCTAAAGAAGCGACTGCTGTGTCTGCAGCCAAACAGGATGATGAAGCACATTCAGCTGACTGAGGCATCAAACCTGTGAGTCTCTCAGGAAGCAGATTTATGAATGAAACCTGAAACGGACTCAACATTTAATCCCAACATGTGCTTCTTATTCTCAGGATGCAAAGTCGACATGACTAATTTCCATTGAAACAGTCCAAGTGAAGATATTTAATGATTTCTCAGTACATTTCTTCAGAATGCTTTGTTCTAATGTTTGTTCTAATGTTAGTAGTTTGCAATTCATTTAGTTTTTTTTATTTCCTGGTTTGTGTCACCACAGTCCTGAAACATTTAAATCCTGGTTTCAAAATATCCACACACAAAAAAGAAACTGAATTGGACATTGTGAGACACTCTCATGTAGATAGGCCTGAACAGGTTTGGTTTTAAGGAGAAACTGTAGAAACTATTGAGAGGATCAAATTAGTTTTCAGCACAAATCTGTCTGCAGCCTCTAAACTATCTTCACATGGACTGTTTCAAAGGAAATTTGTCATGTCGACTTTGCATCTTGAGAATAAAGAGCACGTTTGGATTAAAAGTTGAGTGTACCGGGCTGCCGTTTAGCTCACTGAGTTAAGGTGATACCACATGGGCTCAGTCCCTTAGCAGCGGTCATGAGTTTGAGTCCGGCTCAAAACCATTTGCTGCATGTCACTCTCCCCTCTACCCCCAATTTCACTCTGTCATAAATGGAAAACTCTCCCCCAAATACATAAAAAAAAGTTGAGTGAACTGAGGACTTCTAAAAAATCTGCGAGGACTTTGAGATGGATGCTTTTTTAGTCACGCTTTCAGACTGTTTGTCAAACAATTAATCAATTAGAAGATTAATCAATAATGACATAATCCTCAGCTAAAGATGAAAGTTACTGTAGAATCTGCTCTTCATTAATAAGTTTCATTTCAACACACCCAGATTCATGAATTCAGGCCAGATGAGAAGAAAACCAAAGAAGAAGCAGAGAAGCAGCATCAGAGGTGACATCAATACACTCACAGAGTTTCCATCTCTTCAGAGGACCTTACATTGACCCACATTCATTTCATCACACTAAATTCTTATGATTTACAAACAGTGTGAATGTAAACAGATGTTTGTCCCCTGCTTTTAGGATTTTAGACAAATATCTACAGAGCATCCAGCAGGTTACTTTTGTTATTACTATTATTATTTACTGTACTTATAAAGGGAGACAATAGAAAAAGAGACAAGAAGAGGTATAAAGATATGTAAGACTATAAGGTCGTCCTTCCTGCACTGATACACGTTCCTGCAGCATTTCAATCCATCGTTTGCACTTGCGCCCTGCTCTCTGTTTGAAGGTGGATTAGTGATTCTAATCCAATATGCTTCATGTCAGATTCAGTGAATATCTCCCCACAGGTCCTCTAGCTGTTCGTTCTGTATGTGCAGTGAAGAAAAATCTAGTGTTCGCACAGAGTTAGGGATGAGCCGATCAAGTTATTTGACCCATTTAATTCATTTAATTTCTACTAACTGCTGATCCGATCTGATACCATTCTACTTGATAATATACACTTCAAGTATTGTACATTAGCTGTAGTATCTGGTACCTCTTACTGGTTAACACTGCAGTGAGAACATTGTGGGGGTTTAGCTAGCAACGGGCCACAATGACACAGTCCTCTGTAAGGCTTAATGACCTCCAGCCAGAACTCATGAGTTGAAGACTAGTGGGATTAACTAGAAGGTGTTCCTACATCCCAGTGGCAAATGTAACAGACTCACATGTGATAACTGATATTTATTCAATTATTGATTGAAATCATTCAAAATTTCCATCGCTAGCTCCCTGCCAAATATTGTGCTCTCCTTTTACAGCACCTGTGTTAGAGCAGACATGAACATGAGGTTTGTGTCAATACTGATCAGATAAAAAAGGCATTGATCAGCCCTGATCCCAATCCTTGAGATCAGATCAGGACATGCCAACACAGCCATGGCTCTGTAAATGGGAAACAAACAAAATGGCTCGGTCCAATCCACACAACACTATTCCAGCAGGTTCTGTGCATGTTTATGATCGTGCATGTCTTTGCTCATGCACAGGACAAGCTCAAAGAGGACAGTGGGAACAAGAGGGATGCAAAATCCAGCAGAATTTCTCCAGAATCACACATTCCACTTTTAATTCTGGCCCCATCATAATATTGTCTGTATAAGTGATACCATATAACGTCTTGGTTAAATTACTTGTCATGTTTTTGTCTGGGCTGCACGGTGGCTCGGTTGTTAGCACCATCGCCTCACAGAAGATCCCCGGTTTGCGTCCCGGTTAGGACTTCTGGGGTCTTTCTGTGTGGAGTTTGCATGTTCTCCCTGTGCAGTGTGGGTTTTCACCGGGTTCTCCGGCTTCCTCCCACAGTCCAAAAATATGCTGAGGTTAACTGATTATTCTAAATTGTCCGTAGGTGTGAATGAGAGTGTGCTTGGTTGTCTGTCTCTATGTGTAGCCCTGCGATAGACTGCCGACCTGTCCAGGGTGTCCCCTGCCTTCGCCTGAGTTGGCTGTGATAGGCTCCAGCCCCCCGCAACCCTACAGAGGATTAAGCGGTGTATAGATAATGTATAGATAATGGATGGATGGATGGATGTTTTTGTTTTGTTTCACCAGTTAAAAAATACACAAGTGCTTGGTCTGAGCTGGTTTTGATGGAGGAGTTTTTAGACAATTTGCTGCACGTCTCTACGACTGTTTTAAATCTATTCTGTCTCTTCGACATTTTATTCAGCCTGTTTTTAACATTTTCAGCTCCAGGCGGGAAAAAACACCCACATTCAGTCAATAACAGCTGCACAGCTGTGAGGCCAAACCGAACAACCTCTGGATTTATGGATCAGAGACAACTGGGATGTTTCAGAAACACAATCACTCTCTGTGTCTCCATCAGCAGGTCAGACTGAGATCTGAAAAACTGCAGGAGAAACTGACATTTTTATTCCCACCTAAATGGAGATTTAGAGAGTAAATAACAGGAAGTGACACTGATGTCAATGAAGCTGTCCTACAAACTCTCAGGTGCAGCTCCAACAAATCTGATGCTACAGAAATGAAGCAGAACCTTGCTGCATCCATTTTGACCACAGTAGCACCAGGAGGCTGGATGTGACACATTCAGTAACCCCCACAGATACAGTTTGGTCCTGATACAGAGACCTGCAGGATTTTGGCTCTTTTTTATCACAATGCCAAAAAGAAAAGTTGGGATTTCTTAACTATATGCTTGTGGGTTCGTTTTTCAGCCCTGAGTTGTGTCTGCAGGAGTGAGTGAAGGATCACACAGCAGCAAACTGTGATGAGTTGCAGAAAAATGGTTGAAAACCAACAAGTAACATTTATGATGTGACAGTGATGTGGTAAAGCTTTGGTTATAATCAGGCTAATTGTGAGAGGAAAAGCTCCGTCCTATGAGAGAGGAGCAGGTAAGACTACTTGTTTAAGGAATGTCATTGATAATATGCACAGAATATGCCACGGTTGCTTATTTACAAAAAACATATAAAATACAACTTTACCTGCCTATAATATAAGGCTAAGACCCTACAGTATTATTAATTATGTAGAATAATCGGACTAATTTAGAACTAAAGGTATGACACAACAGAAACAAATACATGAAAACCCAATTATAATCTGGAATCCCTATGAGCAAGCTTTTATTTTGAT
>OMNN01024045.1:13135-29442 GCA_900302755.1 Chromis chromis
AAAATGAAAACCCTCCACGTATCTCCCTCAACATGCACACCAAGACTCCTTGTTAAATTTAACAAGGAGTCTTGGTGTGCATGTTGAGGGAGATACGTGGAGGGTTTTCATTTTTTATATCCCTATGTTTTATTCTCAGTAGAGCCTAAAAAATGGTGATTGATGCCAGTGATTATGGGTCAAAAGAAAATCTGAGGGGTCCAATATTAGTCACAGAAAATGTTGATTTTTCAGGCTTTGTGGCAACGTTTGACAATCCAACTCCAAAATGATGGCAACCGAAGGCTTCTACCAACAGATTTCCAGTGACATACATTGTAGCATCACTTGTGCTGTCAGTGTAATCCTGACAAATACATGCTCAGCCCTTGTGGGAGCTTATAATTCAGTCAGATATCAGTGTAATTACCTGCGACACATTCAATGTGATAGCTGGGTAACAATATGCATATAATGAGACACCACCACAGCCCTGATATTCTCCTGGGTTTAAATCTAATTCGAGCCACCTGCACTACAAATATTTGCACTAACACTTCCTTTATGAAGCTTTTACGTAAAACCGTGCATGAAGTGGCTGTCGCGAGACGTTAATCGCTGTCATCCATCGGCCCCAATCGATAGATTTGGCACCTGAGCCTGCACGGAGAGGATCAACACACATTGAAGAGACTCTTCGGTTCCTTCGTAGCCAATTGCTGCCTCTTCAACAACTGTTTTCGTCCTCTTCAATCCATTAATTCCTGGACAACGGCACTTCTGAGAAGTCGTAAAGTGAATTAGGCAAAGTCAAAGCACTCATCACCCCTTTCCATTAAGGCTCCGCACATCAATACCTGTCCAGTCCAGGAATACCATCGGCCAGCCGCAGGATCTGCTGCAATACTGTCAGCGCAGTAACAGGGCTAATAAACAGACAATAGATGTGCATTCAGCAATTAACATTTAACAGATGTATTAGACTGGAGGAGAGACCCAACTTCTCAAGGTTGTTTAAGGGTGCTTTTTGAGCTGCATAATGCATGAGATACACACACACACACACACACTCCCTATTGTTCAACCTTGCTCTGTTGCTGTAATAAAATGAGCGCTTGTCTGATTGTTTGCCTGCACATATGCTTCTTTTATTTTGAAATATACATGCCATATTTGCTCATGAAAAATGGATCGCGCGCAGACATATGCTGTGATTTGTTTTTCTATAACGTGCTTGAGTTGTAAGATGTATTTGTATTTTTTTTCCCCAAAACTGGGTAAATTACCTTGTAGAGGGAGAATTGCCATTGATTCAAGTGGCATAGCAATCGCAGAGCGAATGGCTGGATGCAGCCCTTGTTGGTTAGTATGAAGCCATTGATTTTTTTTCTCCTGCTTATGTGCTTTGCAGTGGTCTCAATCAAATCAGAAACAGAGATGATGCTGTTTATAAATCACATAGGTGTGTGTGTGTGTACGTGTGCATAGGGTTTCACGCTAATTCATTCTTTATCCTTTATCTTCTTTACCTGAGGGACGGCAGATGAGTTTCGAATGCTTTCAGGGTTTGTTTCTCTCATCTCCGTCCTGACGACGAACCATCCAGCCACAACACTGACCTGGGTGTTATTCCCCAATTACAACCTGTAGCCAAACTCATCTTTTCATATCGCCCACACTTCCATGAAGTCCGGACTTGTTTGTGCTTTTCTCTCCCTCTTCATGTTTATTTCACACTAAGCTTCAAAAAATACCTTTTGAGCAACTCTGAAAAGCTGTATAATTTTACAACAAGAATTTTTCTGTGCCTTTTAAATGAGTAAAAACCTCAAAGAAACTGCTCCAGCCTTTGTTGTAAAAAAAAACAAAAAACAGTTAAGTATGCTTTTTCTGACTGTTAAAAGTCAGTATCTGTTTTCAAATTGCGTTGTGGTGATGTCCATTTTCCTATCTAGTCATTAAGATTAAGATAATTATACAATGACTTAACTTCTATCTCACAATTAAAGATCCAAGTGAACTGGGCCAGAAATTACCACACAATTAGAAAAAGCCAATATACAAAACTATGGAAAGCATGAGCTCAAAGATCCATTGAAACAGGATAAGCACAACCATGTGTGATATGGTGACTTTACTCTATTTAATTTAGGCTTGTTAAGCACATACATGTAAAGTCTTTGTGTTTGACTGGAGGATGATGAATTACCTCGGGTCCTGTCACCCGGTCGTCTTTTTTAACGACCTCGTATTTTCATAGATCATATTTTAGGCAGGCACACAGGATATGATAGCTGGCAGCCAGAGGTAAGACTATATGTTTCCACTCGCCATTCTGCTACGTTCTGAGTTTATAAAATAAATAGTCCAGACTACTTCTTTTTTTTGACTGTGGTGAAATTAGAGTAGTAAACCTTTCTCAGTCTGGCCAGGTTGGCAGAATAGAGAAGAAGGTTGTGTATGTGGGTGGAAAGATGTAGAAAAAGACAGAGAGAGAAGTTAGCAAATGTGACGGACTTTAAGTAGAAAGGTTTGGTTAGTCGTCTGACTCTTTTTTCACCTCCATTCCTCTGTTCTCTGCTTTCCTAATCACTCCGCTTTTTTTTCCCACCTTGTATCCATTCATACTGCTCTTTGCAATTTATCCCCCCTTTTTTCCCCTCTTCATTTCATGCCAACCCCCCTTTGCCAAGCTAAAACTGTGTGATACAATAATAAACTTACATCCATACATTCTTTTTTAACTGTGTAACTGAGCAACACATGAACATCTGATATCCCAGTAATTCTTAAAAGTTTTAGGCTCGAGGTCTCTATGGCGTTCTGGTTCTCAGTCGTGGTCTGGATCTCAAGATCACCCAGTGAGTGCCGGTATGCTTTTTCCGGTGACTCTATAATGATTAGAGATGGGCTGTCCTGCATGGATAACAGGACCTCTAAGAATGGCAGTCAGTGAGTTAGTTCAAATTATTTCATCGTGGAAGGACACGAGGAGCCTCTGGGTGCAGCTAGAATGTTTTTTTTTTAGACTTTTGCCTGTTTCTTTGAAAACTGCTTAACGAAATTAATCCTCACTCCCTTGTATGTCACAGTACGGTAAACCTTCAAAGCCTAGAGAAGCTAATCATTACCAAACATGCTTCTGGCCATGACACTTTGAGGTGTGGTTGGTTTATATATATATATGTATATATCTTGTATACATCTTCTTGATTGTTTCTTTCGGCACGTAGGATAAAAGAAAAACTGCCCAACACATTCATTCGGAAGTGGAGCTGTGGTGCGCTGTTTAGAATTTCAGTGACATCTCCATCTCTCACTTGCCTGCCTGCTAGAGCCAAGCTAGCGTGACTAAAATACTTAGTCACAGTGCACCTCGGCTGCAGCGAGGCATTGAGGCTCGGGCTTCGCTAACAGGCTTAAACTATCTTGTCTCTCTCACATCAGTATTTCTCTTTCATTTTACCTAAACTCAACACTGTGGCACCGTGGATCCCAGCAGACCAACACTAGCATCTGTGTATTTACTTTATACTTGAATATGCAAACGCTATTATGGAAAACTTGCAAATAAACAAAGTTAGTTGACAAATTCGAGAATATGTAAATGCATGCATATTGATCAGGCGAAAATGCACACACAGTGGTCTTGGGAAAAACACATGATGGGGACCACCCTGTTTGTGGAACCACCACCCTGATTACAGAGAGTGTGTGAGTGAAGCACATGCATCCACTCCATGATTACAGCAAATGTCACAGATAGCACTTTTGTTTCTCTTGCAGCTCCTCCTTTTCCTCTTCTCTCTCTTCTTTTGTCTCCTCTCCATCCACCCGTCTTCCTCTGTCTTCATTTTTTTATAATCTCCTTTTCACAATGTGCCACAGACACATTTGATAACACTTTGTTGACTCTGTGATAGGCTTGTTACTGCTTATACTCAGAGTGGTTGTGTATCTCCTCTCGCACAATACGAGCCCGGCCCCTCGCCCCACTGCAAGACGCTGATAGTGTCTTGTTGTTGTTCTCACACATTGGATGTGGTCAGTTATCTGCTGAGCACAAAGCAACTGAATTAGGTGCAAATAGGCATATCATGAGAGAAAATGTTTTCTTTTTGATAAGAAGTTTCATCCCTGAAATTTCTTAAAAGTAGCGCGAGAATGACGCTGCTGTTTTGTCTAATGTCACTTTGCTTGTGTTCCTGTCCTGAGCAGATGTGTTGCATACAGCATCCAGAGATACAAGCATTAAGGCAGAGAGAGTTTGTGTATTAGTTTCAGTGTAATGAGCACTGCAGTCATTAGCTTGGGGTGGGGGGATGCTGTGTCGCTGTTGTGTACAGCGCGGCTGCAGGATGGTACAGATGGTGGTGGAATGAGACCCGGACTCGCAGCAGAGTTACACTCCTCTGTCAGGTGTCTGTCTACGAATGTCTCCTCTCTCTCACTCTCAGTTGACAGTCAGAGCGTATGCATCAGTGTCACTGTGGTGCGACACTCGGCACATGCATATGATGCGGTTTGCCGTCTATTTCCACATCTAGTTTTGCTATCAAATCGAATCCTGCTGGTGTGGTAAAACCCTTGACCTGACCTGGCT
Source organism: Chromis chromis (assembly GCA_900302755.1). Classification (NCBI taxonomy): domain Eukaryota; kingdom Metazoa; phylum Chordata; class Actinopteri; family Pomacentridae; genus Chromis; species Chromis chromis. Next base: position 17,718 of record OMNN01024045.1, read on the forward strand.
TGTTGTGTTATTAAAATATTTTTCCTTTCCTTCCTTGTCTTTCTTCAGATCGCACTGGGAAGCGCTCCACCATGCCCGACTCACCTGCGGACGTCAAGACACAGTCCAGGTTGACCCCCCCTACTATGCCACCCCCACCCAGTACACAAGGAGCACCTCGTAACAGCTCCTACACGCCCACCACATGTGAGTGAAGTGAGATTTTTTGGTTCTGTGATGACTATGTCCCTAAAAACTCATCTCCATGTATTAAAATCATATATTTAGATATTTTTTACCATGAAAATAATCACCTTCTGTCTTAAAATGGCTTTGATGTAACTGTACACCATTGCCTTATTTAGAATATGAAGATCTATGAGGCCATTAGTTGCAGCCGGAGCACACCAGCTCACCTAAAACACTGTAAAACTACTCTTTGCATCTTGATGGCAAGTTGTAATCTTGGAGTAAATCAGCTGTTCGAACCAGAAACTGATCCTAAAGAAGAATATTGACACAGGAAGCTCCACCCTGCAAGTAGACACGATCGGTTCCTCATGTTAGTTGGTTACATTGGAAAGCCCAGAAGTCTGAATCTATGTTTTTAAAACTGTCATCTGTCCGCTGCAGCTTCAGCCATGGCGTTGACTGCTATTTTCACTCATAAAAGGTCTTCCAGCATATAAAAGAACTACCATATGGACATGTTAACAAGATACTTCTACAAGTTTCTAAGGCTGGTGGAGACGTCAAGCAAGGAAGAAAGGCATAGTCGTATTTCTATGTTAGTGAGCAAAACTGTTTCCATTGGAAACCTTTAAATTGCTGCAACATTTGCTCTGCGTTGCACTGTGAAAGAAAGAATTCAAACACGCTTACTTCCCCTATTAATGACAGCACAGCAGCAGTCTCCTATTGTTCGTCCCACGAGTGCTCCATATTATAAAGTGATTGAAAGAATATCAGCACAGTTAATGTGTGGTAAATAATTAAAGAACAATATGACTTTATAATGCACTACACTTAAAATATAATTGTCTGTTTTAACTTTGTTAAACAGATCCGATGTCGGGCCTTGACATAACCAATCTACATAAGTCATTTCTTTGTAAATGTCAACTTAAAGTTTATTTAATCGCAGCAGACTCTCTGTTTTAGTGTTTCTCATTGTTTCAGTAGCACCCCAGGCCTCATGTTGCCTTACATAAAAAATTATAGCAGACTAAAAAATGCATCTTTTAATATGTGAGAAAAGAGACCATTGAGCTGCATTTAATACAGTGACTCTAAATCATTTCAAGGTAATGGCAAGTCCGCTGTGTGTCAGACTGCAGAAGTATAGATTCACCTCAACACACACACAGAGTGGATACACATGAGCTCACACATGGGAGGGGAGTCACAATATGCAAACAATTAAACCAAACAAATTAATAAAAAGTTGGTTGGGGAGGCATCAGACCCTCCTTAACAAGTTGCACTGAGCCCTCTCCAAATTGCAGTCATTCCCAACAACTCTCCCAACAAGTTCATTAACGCCCCCTGCTCACAAACTGCTGGAGCATCGCCATGACGTGCACATAGCTTGTGACGAGCAAATTACACCCTGGTATTCACTCAGAAGTGCACACTTAACCACTTGCATGAAGAGCACTAGAATCAAAGAATCAGAGGCCCTGTGGTTCAGAATGCTCAGAGCACTCAAGTCTGTGTTAGTGGCGCTGGTTCTCCACAACAGAACGGGCATTATTTTCTTCTTTTTTCAATCGCGTACTCTCCCTTTCTTCTTCATTTCTGGTATTTACTTTCTCCCTTTGTATCTGTCTGCCTCTCTCCGACGCTCACACTCCACAATTAACATCGGGGCTTCCGTGCAACGAGGGAGGAAAGGCCCGGCTCTCTCATTACGCATGCCGAAGGTTTTTAACAAAGCAGTATGCTTTGATTTCCATCCGACATAATTGTTACCAGATGCAGTTTGAGTATCTCGTCTCTCTCCTCTCTTTACAGTGGCGGCTTTGGACGGCGGCCAGAGAGGGAGTGAGTGGATCGCTAGTCAAAACCTAATCTCATTAGAGAGAGAGCTTTATGCCGCCTTGTATCTCTTTGTACACCGACTCCCCCAACACGCACATAGACACACACTGCTGCGGTGCTCCGGCACGACGGGGGGTCGCACTGTCCCTGCTTGTTTAGACTGCAGGGAAGGAGGGAAGGAGGGGAAGGAGGTGGAGAGAGGCAACATGTCTCCAAATGCAGAAATATGTTTTTTATGAGAGGATGCCGCAAAGGATCAAACGAGCCGCAGTGATTGGAAACAAATGTTGGGGATTGTGAATGTTTTTCAGGAGGAATGTACATCATTTTTAATCAGTGGCCAGGTCTCCATGAAGCTGACCTCTGCTGTTGCCTTTTTTTGTGGTGTTTGTCACAGACTCTTTTAGGGATTTTCGGTCATTTTTGGGTTATTTTTTTTATAGCTAGAGCGCATGCATTGGGTTACTTTTGCAGGATTGTAATATCAGCAGAAATTAAATGTACAAAAATGATGTTTAAACCAACAATTCTCTATGTCCTTGTCTCACACAGTAACCAATGGCAGCAGCCACTCCCCAACGGCGCTCAACGGCGCTCCATCTCCTCCAAACGGCTACAGCAATGGCCCCAGCTCATCCTCCTCATCCTCTCTGGCCAACCAGCAGCTGCCGCCGGCCTGCGGCGCCCGGCAGCTCAGCAAGCTCAAGCGCTTCCTCACAACTCTACAGCAGTTTGGGAACGACATCTCACCTGAAATTGGCGAACGAGTCCGCACATTAGTGCTGGGACTGGTGGTGAGTAGCTACCGTGTAAATGAGCTGTAAGGAGGTCAAAGGGCCCCTGAAGTAACTCAGTTAGGAGGATATTTGAGAATGATTCTTAGCATTTATTCAGAATTCCTGAAGTGACAGATGGAAGAGGTTTAGTGGATGAGAAAAGTTTCAGTATTGCTGTTTTAGTCGGCACTGTTTTGTCAAGCTATCAACAATTACTTATTGTTGATAATAAAAATGACTATTTTTAATTTTTTTAGTGTGTAAATACAAACCTTCTAGATTCACATCCATCATTACTTTGCAACAATAACATCATTCATATGATCCACCACAGATTTAGCTGCACTACATTTATTTCAACTAAAACACACAACATGGAAATCATGGCGATAAGGATCAGAGTCCCTGTTCTATCATCAAACTGATGTTATCACTAAGGTTGTGCAGGTGTCTGACAACACACCATGACTCAGCCAGTCGCATATTAAAACCACATTTATTTATTTAGCTAATAAGTGGATGTAATTGCAATCAAATGATGATTCCATCTTGAGAGGATGCACAAATTAAAGCATAATCACACTTCTAACCCAAATTAGGATCCGGCAAATACAGGGAATAAAACAGCGGATGATATTCAACATCTAAATTAGAATTTGCCTGAATTTATTAATGCAGTATATAAACAGCGTGTATGAAAAGACTGACACAACTGAGGCTTTTGGAAATGTGAAGTCGCAGCATTTGGAAAAGCGTTTTTCTTCCACCAGAAATGTCTGATGCTCCAAAATACAAATCAAGCCCGTGAGCATAAGAATTCATTTATCCAACAGAGATTTGATAAGACAGATGTGTTCTCCCATTTTAGCTGACATGGTTATATCGAGGCTGCATCACCGAAAGCATTTGGTTTTAAAATACATGTGCAAATCTGAAGATTTACCACACGTCTGTGTGATCTGTGAAGATTTGAGCTTAACGAGCAGGGGAATACAGAAATAGTGATTGAATGTTGTGCAGAAAAGGAGGAGGAGGAGGCGGAGGAGATGGAGGGAGGAATTTTTTTAATTACCCACATAGAGCATAACCTCCTTTTGGCTTCACTATGTTTATTTTTCTCACCGTCTGCATATGCACATGCCTCTCCTGTGTCCTTTTGGCTCACACACCTCCCCGCCATATCTCTGTCTTCCTCTCCCGCTCGCTGTCTCCCTGTCCCTCCCCCTGCCTTATTGAAAAGAGTGACACCGTTAATTAGCTAGTTGTGTGCTGGGGAGAGGGAGAGAGGGAGACTCGGGAGGTTTCACTTGCTGTCAAGAACAGCCCCTACGCAATCTGGGCGAACAGATGTAAGACTGAATGTAACAAAATTCAGGTCTGGGAAATAACACTGAGAGTATGGGGAGGAAAAATAATATCTGCTGCCTTTTTTTTATGTTCTCTGTCTCACTTGATTTTTTTCTCCTTGTTTGTTTGTTTGTTTTTCAGTTATATAGCAGATTCCTCTACCATGTGCATCTATTTCTCCCCCTTTTTTTTCTCTTCCCCTGCGTCTCAGGAGCATTTCACACTGAAAATTTAAAAATAGTGTCACTGCTACCTCGTCTGCCGTTAATGTTAGATACAGGAAACCAAAGATAGACAGAAAACATACAAATATACAACCCTCCTCTCTTTTTTTCCCTGCACGTTTGCCTCGTCCACCCCATGCTGGTCACCTTGGTCTTATCTGGTGTGTGAAAAGAGGCAGACAGTTATTGGGTTGGCACTGATGGAGAGAGAGGTAACACAGGAGCGCAGCGTTATGGCACCGCGGTGATAGGCTCGTGTACCGTGTTGATAAGGATGCAAGGCGTGCGCACGTACACAAAAGAAAGGTTCAGTGCGAACATCCAAATGAATGTCCAAGTGATGGAAACAAAGAAAAGCCAATTAGGAGCCAAAAAATGCGTCCCCTGTGATATTACAGGAGGCTTCACAACATCCTGAACAAAACTGCAAGATACGTGTTATTTTGATTGGCATGAATTCGGCAAGGCTGTGCATAAATTAGGCCGTCTTTATTCACGTCACAGATGTCTAAAATGTAGATTATGGGCATTGTTTTGCAGCTTTTTACTGATAATAATAAACAATAGATAGATAAACAGATGACTGCCACTTTTCAAAAACTTCTTTTTCCTCAAATAGCGCATTTCTCCCTCATGCAGCATATTTTTTGATGACTCCTGTGTGCACGTTTGTTTTGTTAATTGAAGTAGATGTGTCTTTATTTTTTTCCCTCTTTCCCTCTCTGTGGCTCTTTTCACTGTGGCCTGTCCATATGCTTCCTATTACAAAACCCAAAACACTCACTCCGGGCCAGGATATAGCTTAGCTTCCAATAAGTAATATTATCGCTTAATGCCTTCCACATGGATTCATGTGTTTTCTTTCTGTCTCCCGCTCTCTCCTCCAGAATTCCACGCTAACCATCGAAGAATTTCACTCCAAGCTCCAAGAAGCCACCAACTTCCCTCTGCGACCTTTTGTCATCCCCTTTCTGAAGGTAGATATTTGAATATACGATTACTACAAAGAGGCTGCTGCCTGTTTGTCTGATCTGGAAAGCATTTAGCCAGCCCAGATCCAGATGTGCATACTTATGTTCATGATTTTTATCCCCATTTTCTCCCCTATTTTTGGACTCTCTCTCCTCTCTGCAGCTTAATCTCCCTCTCACATCTCTCCATAACTTCTTTCTCTCTTGGTTCTCACTTGGTTTCTCTGTTTTTAACAAGATACTGTCACATCATCAGCTTTTTTTTCTTGCTTTTGCTCAATCCGTCTGCTTCTCTCCCCTCCAAAATAAACAGTGCATGAGTCATTTCAGGCTGATATCACTCACCCAAAGCTAGAAACTTCGAGTCACATTTTTTCCAGTACAATATTTAAACTGAAAAGTTTTTTTTTAAAGAAACAAGCCGAACATGTGCTGGAACAGAACACAATGAGTGTGGTTTTACCCCGAGGACAACGTCCCCTTTCATGTGCTCTTTTCCGGCCTCCTCCTCCATTTTTCTCTTCGGCTTGTTTTGTCATTGATTCTTCATCCCACTACAAGCTACATTATAAGCAAGTCTTTGCCATTTTCAGCCATTAGCATGGTGTATTACTAAAGGAAAGGGTCTCTCTCTCTCTCTCTCTCTCTCAAGCATATAGCTGTGCCCTTGCCTCAGCCCATTTGTCACCGGTCCCCTTGTTTCAGCCACAACAAGCACAGAGTTCCTGTCTCTATTCCAGTGTGGCAGATAAAAATGAAGAGGAATGGTGTTTTTTGGGGGGGGGTTTTGTAGCTACAAGTGGAACAGCGGGCAGTTATGTGCGTTTTTGCGCCAGATAGGAGCATATTCTGAATGTCTGCAGGTGAAACTGGTGTTTGTTTTGGTAGTCAAAAGATGACAAATGGGACTGGGCTTTATATTGAGGGATGTACTGTGCAGCAGCAGTACAGATCATGTTATGGGGTCGAGGTGAAGCTGAGATCAATATCGATGCGGTGCTGAACGATGGAGAGCAGGAACGGGCATAACATTTAACACAGAGCTCATTTGTTTCTATTACACAGCTCTGCAAAGGCTGTTGTGCTTTCTTTCTTCTTTTAACCATTCTGCTATCTGTTGGTATCTGACGCACAGAGTCTTTGAACAGTGTATCGTCTGATTTCACACCAAGTGCGTGCACGCTTGCAGATGTGTGCATGTGTAAACTGACATTCACAAGCCTATATCACCCACCGAGGTCCAGGCGTGGTTATGGGCATCAGAAATTGGTCCCAGTAGAACCACCATTAGTCGCCGTTAATGGTACAAATAGGGACTCCGTGTCCTCTCCTTCCCCTCGCTGCTCCCTTATCCTTAAGTTTCCTTCATCCTTCTTTATCGTCATTCACCTTGTCATTTGTTCTCCCTCTGTCTCTCCTCCCTTTCAATTCTCTGTTTATCTACTGTTCTCCATCCATCCATCCTCCAATCCCTCCGTCCCCCTTCCTCTCTTCGCCAGATGGTTAGTGTATCACTGGGATGGCTGTGGAATCAAAGATGCAACTCTTTTTTTCTCCCCTCCGTCGCTCCTTCTCTGCTCCTCTCTCTCTCCCCAGTCTAATTTTAGTGTCTTCCCACTGCGGGGCCTTTAATGCCAGCTACCATATGGTAGCAGAGAGCAGTTGGAGGTGTGGGGGAGCTTTTATAGGTGCGTCGAAGCACAGCTGCAACAATGCACGTCGGGGCTCAGGGTTTTTCATTACGCTAATGTTGTACCGAGTTCAAACCCCTCCACCCACCTCCCTGTTTTTTCAAACCCACTCAACTCCTTTTCCCTTTTTCTTAATACTAAACCACAAATTGGTTGGGACTCTTTACTGGAAGGAGGCAATCATAAACCACACAATGCCTGTGACGTGATGTGTTGGCTGGTCGCCTTCCACACGAGACTTACATGCTAACAATGTTTCTCTGTTTTTGAGTTAAAGTTTTTTTTTTTTTTAAGTTTGCTCTTGTCTCTACTGCCAAGCGTTTTACTCGTCATGCTTAAGTGAGAGTAGGACTGCGAGACAGAGGAATAAACACATTTAGCTGTGAAAGAGAGAGAGAAATAACTGAAATAGGACAATACAGACATGCAGATACGAAGTCGCTGTCCTCCCCCAGTGGTAAATTACACAGACACAGAGAGTTGATGAAGTGCGGAATATCCTGAACGTGGCATATTCTGGATTGTTTTTTGGCACCATTTGACAAAATGACAAATCCAGTATTTGAACAATAAATCACCCTGAGCAGATTTTAGCTGTGGCTGCTGAACACTACTTAAAATTTTTTCCCTTTTTTTGTGCAAGTGCAGATGTTGGTTAATGTAACTACACGGAAGCAAATCGCCACACTTTATCATATGAAAAATGATCCGGGCTCTTCAGTGGTCCGCATTTCTTGACTCAAGACTTTTTGTTAATGCATCCCACATCTCTCCGGCAATTAGGATGACCTCTAATTAATATAAGATGAGTTCACCGAGGTCAAAGCAATCTATTTTATGCTCTCTCTTTCTCTTTTTTTTCAGAGGGTAATTACGATCATAAACTATTAACGGACCATTAACTCGGGCAGGTAAAGCGAAGGCCAGTGCTTGGCATTTCTTTTAGTGCAGCCAATTACTGGAGAGAGATTTTCAAATGATTATAACAATAATACCTGCAAACAAGCCCCTGGTTGGGTTCTGCATCCTGTACTGTTTCTGTTGGCGAAGACAAGAGGAAGCAGAAGCAAATTTGTCAGCTAATGTAGGACAAGAGAGAAAAAAAGACTGAGGGAGTGAATGAAAGCCGATAAGCACGGAGACGATTATAAAACCGGACAAAAAGGAAGAAAAAAAACAACAAGAGACTTTGAGAGAGATTATGTTTTTGAGGACAAAACAAAGATTAGCCGACCTAAAACTTGCAAAGATGGCCCCTCCAAAGGCTCCTGTGATGTACCTCGCCAAAATAGGCCCCACTCTCATTCTGAGCCCGCCTGATGCAACACTTTCATCTTCTTGCTTCAAAATACACCCCATCAGATGTCTTTGAAGTCGACGCTCGCATACCTGCATGGCCCTGTACCTCCACACAAGAAAGCAGGCCCCCTTGTTACAGTATGTCAAAGAGATTGAAAATAGCTGCTGTTCTTTTTAAAAAATGTATACGCCATAGAGGAACTTTATGGGTGTTAATGCACTCTGGGGTCACAGAAAGCAGTAGTAATGAGCAAAGAGGGGTGTGATGACATGGAAGGGATGGATCTCTTGTTACCTCAAATCAGTGTTTGTGGAATGAAAAGTCTTAAATTATCATGTCACATTTGTACGTGTGTTTTATTTCTTGAAAACAAGCTCATTGTCGGGTTTTTGCCATGTGGTGGGGTGCATTTTGCTGCGGAGGTAGACCAGTGACATTTGGGATTGCCATTTGCATGAGGGAATGTTCTTGTTCTGGGACAATGTTTATTTGGGTGTCTAAGTCTCATCAACACTGATGCCAAAATCCAAGGTTTTCTAGCAGAACACCACATAGTACCAATATGATCAATGTTATTCATTTCACCTGTCAGTGGTCATAATGTTGTGGCTGATCGGTGTATTTTTGTTACAACATAAAACATTAAGAGCCTATTATAGTTTGCTCAAAGCCACGAGTATAACTTTTCATTACTCCGTTTCAGTGTACACAACTGGCAGATTATTGTCACTGTATCCCAAATTAGCCGAAAGAAAACAGAGGAGCCCTTAGAAAAAGCAGTGGCTGGTATTTTTATTAAATTTTTACATTTTTCAGAGATGAAAACACATGGTTAATTCATCTTCTTATTTCTCTTGCCAGAACCCAACAGACAATTTTCAGTCTTGCGGTGTAGATTTCAGTTCTGTGCTGTTTCCTCCTGTAGGCCAACCTGCCGCTCCTTCAGAGGGAGCTGCTGCACTGTGCCAGACTGGCCAAGCAGAACCCGGCTCAGTACCTGGCCCAGCATGAGCAGCTCCTCCTGGACACCAGCACCACCTCCCCAGTGGACTCCTCCGAGCTCCTGCTGGACGTCAACGAGAACGGCAAGAGGAGGACGCCAGACAGGTGGGCCAATCAGAAAAAATCAGAACATTACTTTGTGATTTTAGCATTACAGCGGTCACAGTGTAGAATTGATTAAATTGCCGTCTTCACGCATTAAAGAGGCTTTTTTTTCTCCTACATTATTTGATCTCATGCATAAATCCCTTCGAGGCTGCTCGCATCCCCATGAGCCCTTATGTTACTTCCACAGACGCGAGCTGAGCCAACGCGAGGCAATAGTGTGATGTGTAAATGTATGTATGGGAAGTGTCTGTCAGTGTGCCGCCGGGCCTCATGATGTGCTCTGTCGGACACCTCAGCTCTTGGCTCCTGCTCTTAATGGACCAGAACTGAGGAGAGGAAGGGATGGGAAAAGTAGACCTGGCTACACTCAGACACTCACAAACACATCATGAAAACAGAAAAAGAGAAGGAAGATGTGCCTTAATAATCTGAAACCAAAAACCTGCTGGTAGGGAGAAAATGCTTATTTTAAAAAAATCAACAGAATTACACCAGTTATCAGAGCCAGAAACTGTGAAATCAGAAAGAAACGTCAGATATTCCACTTTCTGACAGATTATGAACCAAACATCTGTGACTTCCAGTTCTGTTGGGAAAATTAATTAAATCTATGCTTAAAATGGTGATATTTAATCCACATAAAATCCACATGTCCTCTTTGAAAATCTGCCAAAAAATTAACCATTTGCAGCCACCAGGTTCTGTAAAAAACTAAATATTTCCACACTCCTTGGCACAACTGTGGAATCCTTTGTGACTAGCTGCAACTAACAGTCATGTGGCAAAATGTAGGGACTTTTCAGTATAACTAGATTGAACTGCAGTCTGTGTTTACATAGAGCAGATAGGAAACAATTATGGAAACAAATTCAAAATGTCAGTGGTAAAATATTTACAGTATGTTTGAGCCACCGTTTATTTCCAGTATTGGTTACACCTGGATACACTTGTACACAAAATGTTGTACATGCTAGTTTGAGGTATTTTCGGTTTTAGCAAAATAAATAAAGAAATTCAACATTTGCTTTTGCTTTTTTAGGATTTATGGCATTATAACTGTGTCATACTTCATTTTGAGTTCTCTCTACTTCTAGCCAGGGTTGTTAAGTTTCTATAGAGGTGCAGGAGGTGGTCATTTTAGCATTTGTGAATCTTAGTTTGGGTTACAATTGGGTTAGCACTGAAAAATGAGCCCACATTGAGTAAGAATGTGAGCAAAAAATACCCAGAAGTTAAGGGTTAATAAAAAGTGTGAATGTGTGTCAATCCTTCCACTTTGTATGTGTTGGATATCTAAGTTATTATTGAATATAGTGCTTACTTGGGTGTGTAAGTACAGAGTGTGTGTCTGTGTGTGTGTCTCTCTCAGCTTCAGTCCAACACCCCCAACCTCAGCCAAATCATTACATCAGTTTGTTGTCACGGACTTTGGTAATGACTCAGTGTTCTTCGCTCTAATGGACAAGCACTGAGACGCGCCATCCAAGTAAACACAGCACTGTAAAAACCCACATTCTGCTTTCCAACAGTAACAAAGCAGAAGAAACAGAAACAAGCACATAATCCATCCTGACCAGTGGTGTGTGTATGTGCATGTTTAAGACTACAGCTCATTCGTATTAAAAAAATCCAGGTGAAAAAGCTGCAATATTCTATCCCTTTACAGGGAGATTTTAGTGATCAGAATAATAACTGAGACTAACAAGCATTTGAGAAATGCTAGTAGATATGCACAAATACAAACATTCATAAACATTTTGAACCTCCGCTGGACAGAACTTTGTGAACATCTGTGTTTTGTTGTGCATTTGTGCCTGAGCTACGAGCACAATGTATGCATTGTCTTTTGAAATAAAGTCCCCTGGGGTCTAAAATTTTTTAATACAGGCAGGGGAAAGGAAAATGTACATTTTATATTTGCTGAGGGACAAAAATGCTGAATGTGATATTAATAATTCTCACCTCTTTTCCCCCAACAGTCGGATAGGCAGACTTTTTCTGTAATACCTGCATATTTGCAGGCCGTCTGGTGCATAGGGGAGCGAGCTTTGGGGGAAAAAAAGGTGTGTGTGTGTGTGTGTGTGTGTGTGTGTGTAAATGTAAGAGGGAATATATGGAGAGAGAAAAAAAAAAGTAAGTAGGCATCTGTATTCAGTGAGAAAATGCAGTCTCTTTGTGTGAATGTGTGTGTGCATGATTCCCTATCCAGTGTGAAAGTGCGCTTCATGTAAGTGCATCTCTCTGTGTGTGTGTGTGTGTGTGTGTGTGTGTGTGTGAGAGCGGGAGA
>OMNN01024047.1:0-23370 GCA_900302755.1 Chromis chromis
AGACACCCAAATAAACATTGTCCCAGAACAAGAACACTCCCTCATGCAAAAGTAAATCCCAAATGTCACTGGAAAATGCACTCCACCACATGGCAAAAACATCAATCAGGAACATCTTGAGAATGTTGATTTGACCTCCAAACTTCCTAGACCCCATTCTGATCAAGCATCAACAGGATGCAGTGGAACAAGTTTGATTGACAGAGGCCCCACTGCACAAGCCAGAGTACCCAAAGGATCCACTGCCAATCAAACTTGTTACACTGCATCCTGTTGATGCTTGATCAGAATGGGGTCTAGGAAGTTTGGAGGTCAAATCAACATCTTGGGCCATTGTCATGTTCCTCAAGATGTTCCTGATTGTTTGATGTGTTTGCCATGTGGAGGGGTGCATTTTCCTGTGGGGGTAGGTCAGTGACATTTGGGATTTCCATTTGCATGAGGGAGTGTGCTTGTTCTGGGACAATGTTTATTTGGGTGTCTAAGTCTCATCAACATGGATGGTAAAATCCAAGGTTTTCCATCAGAACACCACATAGTACCAATATGATCAATGTTATTCACTTCACCTGTCAGTGGTCATAATGCTGTGGCTGATCGGTATATATGATGTTAAATTTCAACACAAAGACAGAATCATAAAATGGAAGAAACTTGTACCTTTACACATATAATGACAACATATATACCCCTTTGCACACTAGTTGTTGTCCTACAAATGAGTCTATGTCACCATTTTGACACCTTAAAACAGCAAAAACATGGAACTATGGCTTTCCATAGTTGCCACAAATTAAACTGTACTGATGTTAGAGGCCTCAAAAGTTAGTAAAATGTCAACCAAAGGTTGTATTTTAGTAGAAAAATGGATACATCCATACATACACACTTTCTGGACCCATAAACCAAACAGTTTCCCTTTTTTTTTCTATTTTCAAGGGCCAAGAATTAAAAATTTGGCCTCTGCTAGAACTCACCATATTCCATGGCTTATATATCATGACATATTTTAGCTTAAATTAACATAAAATTAACAAAACCTTTGTATTTACATTAAATTAACAAAAAAGGATTACTTGATTCCACAACATTTCTATTTCTATTAATGTGTTACAATGTATTTCATGGAAACTGTTGGCTTTTTTGACATATTTGAAGACATGAACATTTGATCTTCTTTGACAAAGTCCTGACAGACAACAGTAATATACTTGGAAAAACACCAGAAGGAAGATCTGCTTTTTCAGAGATGTAGTAAGCAAAGATATAAATGGATTTAATATTCCATTGGATAAGAAATAAGTACATAATTTACGTCAGAAGCTTGTATTTCCCCCTTCAGCAGAAATAACTTCATGGAGGTGTTTTGCATAATTGCCCGCCAGTCTCTGACATCGGCTCCAACGTTTCAAAGGGATTCAAATGTGGGCTTTGACCAGACCAGTGTGTAATTCTCCATGTCTTCTGTTTAAGCCTTTCCTTGGTGGATTTGCGTGTCTGCTTAGGACCTTTAGGATAATGTTGAAAGTCCCACCTCTGATTCACCTTCAACTTTTGTACAGATGGCCTCATGTTATCTTCAAGCACTTATTTATATGATGCAGTTGACTCAAAGAAAGAAGTTTTGCTCTAACGTTGTTTTTGGACAACACAGACTTCTTCCTTGCATGTTGGTCAAAGTCCTGCAGTCTCCGTCTGACTCCAGACGTATACACTCTGACACCAACAGCTGCACAATAACCTGCAGGTCCTGCGATGATGTGATGTGTTGTTTTAGGTTCTTGGAGACTTCTTTTTGCATCAATCAGTCTGCTCTCACCAGGCAGATACGAATAAAAACTCTGGCCTTGCAAGAAATAACTTACTTGCAGAATCCATCTGGTTTTATGTTGCTTCTCTCGTCTCTAGCAGAGCTGGACTGTGGCATTAACCTTGACATGTTGGGGTCATTAATCAGAGTAATGGGTAAATGAATATTTTGACCTGGTGATGGTGTTAGAAGCGAAGTCAGGGAAGCAAATAAGATAAAATATGACTGCATACACTATTACACCAACATGTCTGGGAGAATAATGTTCATTCCATCTCAATTCATCAAGAGCCTTCTGCTCAGCCATCTTGGATTTCCTTGAAACCATTTTTATTCATAAATGATGGATATTCAAAATAATATCCATGAAATTTTAGCTTGATATATCAAATATGTTCCGAGTTTTTATTTCATATTTTAAAATTTCCTCAAATTTTTCACACATTTAAAAGACAATATCTCATGAACCATTAAAGATAGAAGCTTAAAAGACCTTCACTGTTATTTCTTATTGTGACATTGATTCAGAATCTGCAACACTGGGTGAGTAGGTCAAATAATTTCCAATTATAAGTGAGCTGAAATATATTTATTAAAAAAATTAAACTGTTGAAAAGTCCAATCTTTGAGCACACATTAACAGAAAAAAATGATAATGCATAGGTCAAATGGGGAGATCTTCTGAACCGCATGTAGCTGCATGTCACAATAAATAAACAAGCAAAAAACAAACATGTAGAATACTGTTGAATATGAAGTACTTGGTCATAAAGTTGAAAAAATACATATTTTTGTTTAACTTTCATGACTGATTGTACCAACAACAACAAAAGAAAAAGGAAATTGCTAGATAGCCTAATTATTCTAAGTAGAACAGAGTTTTGGAGTTTCTAAAAATAATTTTCTAAGTATAACAAAGAAAATAGTTTTGGATGCTGGAAGTATGTCGACCGGCGATTTTAAACAAAACTATATCCGGAGAGTATTTGATAAATAAAGCTAAAATTACATCAATTATGTATCTTTAGAAATATTCATTTATGCAAATCAAATGTAGTCAAGCAGAAATTGTTCTGAAAATGTGTTGATTTTAATGGAATGACCCTAAAGTGTATTGTGTTCCTATCACTGGTCTGTACAGTATATGTACCTACTGTATGTGCTAAATAACAACAAAAATATAAAGTGCTAGCAGCTAGCAATGATGCATATACAAGGGTGCTGTGAGTTAAATGCTCAAATCAGCTCAAAAACATGCCCAGTGGGTCTAATTTACTAAAAAGCATTAAACACGATACAGCAGAGGCTCATTAGAATGTTTTTCATTTTGTGTCTGATTTGGTCATAAATAATTGCTGTCTAGGAGAATTATGTCAAAACGTTATGTAGTCTCTCTGTGTACCTACAGTATGAACCAAAGTGTGACTACACTTACTAGAAATAAGAGGCAGGCCCAGCCCTGCTTGAAGCAGTGTCCTATTTATTTATGTCATTGATTATCCATGACATGCTGGGAGCCCTGTTTCCCACAGGCAGGGATATAGAGAAGATTACTGATCATCTAGTGTGCAGACAGGCCGACAGAGGTAAAGCCACTGCACTCATATCATTCAATCCCTCACACCCACAGGGAGACATCAGTCAGTGTATAAAGTGAATGTAAATACAAGTGATATGGAGGTTAGTGAACTGAGAGCTCTGAGGTTGTCGGTTCCGCTCATTTTGAATAACACAGAAAGTAAAACCAGAAATGGTGAACTCTACGTCCGGAACACATCCACAACCCATTTCAAATGTCAGTGATATTTTTTTTTATAGGGGACTTTCTGTGAAGACTATCTGACTCCAGCAGTTTCCGCAAAAAATATAAAAATGTCAAGTTTTGACAGAGGTCCTGTGATTGAAACACAATAGAGATAGCACAATGCCAATTTGTCGTCCTTTCGATTTGTCAGTGTATCCCTGTTTGTCCTTTTATGTCAGAGTTCTAGTGAGTTCTGGTTACGCCTCTCTAAGTCATTTAATGGCCATAATTGTTTTTGTCTGATTGTCTTTTTTGTGCATTTGTTTGTAACAGTAATTTATAGAACCTAATCATACACCTTAAACGTACTTACAAGGACTTTTTCTAACCTACTTTCTTACTTAAATCAAAGGTCTAAAGACAAAAGGTGGAATATGTCACATACACTGTAAAACCATGAGGACTAAATTTGTGATTTGTGAGCTGTGTCAGTAAAAATGACTGATTTGATATAAATGGGATCTTTGACAGGAACAACACCTCAGTGTGTTACAGCAAGACATGGAGCCAAATAATGTCTTATATTCTGTCTGAGGGTTGTGAAGGAGTTTGAATAATGTAGCAGCAGCCTGAACCTTCGCTGATGGTGTCAAACTGTCTACTGCTTCCATCTAGTGTCCATAGATGTGTATTGCTGCACTGGAACATGATTGAAATTAATGGGTCATGAATAGATAATTAAGCTTCCTTTTGAGTCTACTCCTTTAAACAGGTCTAAAACGGTGCAGCAGTTTACAAAATTGCAAGTTAATATATTTTATAGACGTGATTTGTGGGATATTCGTGTAACCTAAATGTTAGAATTGAGTTGAAATGGAAGCTTTCAACTAAGTTTTGTTGTCATTTTTAACCAAAAAGCATATTTACAAACAAATTGTCAAGAGAAGAAAGTTGATCTGCAGTCGTTATCTGAAGGCTGTTCCTTCTTCCTTCTCTCTAAACTCAGCTCACATTTGCAGTCCACAATCAGTTTCCCTGTCCGTCTCCCATCACTGCACATTCTGCTCAGTGCAATGAAACATGAACACAAAACACCTTCTTTCAAGGGACTGAGCTGAGGGACCATTTGTCTGGCCCATGTGGCAGCAGACAGATGTGCCTTTGGGTGACGACACCAGCAGAGGGGGAATGAATAATTGATCCAAATGAATCTAATTAGCGAATCTATTGGGCTGAACACTTCCACACATTTTATGTTGTTGGTGGGAAATGATACACGTGCATTTAAATACAGTAACATATGGCATTATCGTTGCAGTCTCATTTAACTCTCTGAGCTGTTTAACTACCAATATATTTTAAGATTCAGAACAAAGCATGGTAATTGGGCTTGTTGACAGAGTGATTTATCTCAATGCCAGGCAGCATGCCGCCTGATATAAGAATATTTAGATAAATATTTGTCCTCGATCGCTCTCAGTAAAACAGAAAGTGAGCAGTCCTTAGAAGCAGTGGCTCTCAGGGCTTATAAAAAATTACTAATACGGGTCACTGATGTATTATTCTGTGGTTTCTGTCGGTCTGTGGGAATTACTTTCAAGGCTGGACTACCTAAAAGTCAAAGCATGCAGTTGTCCTGGGACTGCAAACTGTCCATGTTCACAACACATTAACTGGTATAGTATGGCCTAATTGCAAATTTAGACAATTTGCAAACTATTATTACCTAAATTATAGGACTGATATTTTTTGAAACATTCATATTACTGTCCTGCCTGATAATGGCAATGATATTGCTTCTGTGTCTTCATGTTACAGTAAATATGAGGCTACAGCCAGCAGCTGGTTAGCTTAGCTTAGCACAAAGACCAAAAACAAGAAGGGAAACAGCAAGCATGGCTCTGGTTGAACAAAATCAGCCAACTTTGGTGTCTAAAACTCGCTATTCTGTTATATTTTGATCAATATTGTTTAATATTTCTGGTTAGATTCTCAGTCATCCAGGTCATGATCATCCCAGGTATGGAATCCCTATGTTGTGAACCTCTCCGCCCAGAATAGAGAAGACAAAGGGTTTGCGAGAGAAGTCAAGGGAGCCTTCTATGTTAAACTGGAACAACCATCTCTAAAGGGGGGACGGGATCTATGACACCATTTATCAGGCACTTCTAATGTTATCTTGACATCCCCAGACAGTTTCACCACCAATGACACCTTGAATCATGTGAGATGGGCGTGAGATATAATTTACCTGGAACTCCCGACTAGTCAGTGAGAACTGAAGAAGCCTCCTGGATGAAAAGTAAAACTTCTTAAAGAACCAAAAAAAAACAAGTCCAGTAGCCTTCTATTCAAGCACTGAGGACTGTATATTATCTACGCCAACTTAAACTCTTAAGTCTCATGGTGCACTAACTCCCAGCAGCTTCCTGGTTGCCTGGCAACCTCGTCATTACAGCGAGAAAAAACAGTATAAAACCACAACAGATTAAATGTGTCCAAAACCACTTAGCCTAATCTCCACCATTATATTTGAGTGAATAGGTTCTGAGTGTGTTGAATTTGCATGCAAAAATTATACCCTGAAATGAAGATTACTAGTGTATATGTCATGTACACTTCTTTACATTTCACAGATGCCAGCATTAGCTACTCTGTGTGAGTCAGTGATGAGTAATCTGACACGATTAGAAAGTGTGACACATTTCAGTCTACTGCCACTATTAAGTGAACTATGGAGAGTCCTTATAGACGAGAGAGTAGTGACTGAGTGGCACTTTTTTGTATGAGTTACACACAAGATAGAACATTTATGCAGCTTTAGAGTTGCCTGATTTTGTTACCTTTGCTCACAGCCAGGCTAACTCTTTCTGAGCTGTTGTTAAGCTATACTATGTATACGTTGGCCCCCAGAAGGTCATGTAAAAACACTTACTGCTGTTTTTAATGTATTTTCAGGATCCTCAAAGACCCTCCTAAGCATCTGGATTAAAAGATATGTACACATACACGGAGACAAAAAAAATTGTTTTTAAATCCTGTTAATTTTTCATGTCTGTCTAGCAGCTGCTGTTTTCAGTGGACCTTGCTGGCTGGCCACCATCTTTGTTTTGAATCTTGTGTTTAAATCTTTATCATTATTCAGCAGACAAGATATTTTTTCATGCAGAAAATTGTTTGAAAAAAATACTTTCCGAAATGTGTAGATAGGTCTCAATCCACCTGTCACATCTGGGAACGGCAATTTTAGCGCATTCTTCTTTGCAAAACTGTTCAAGTTCTGTCCGGTTGCAGAGGAATCGTGAGTAAAGAGCTCTTTTCAAGTCTAGCCACATATTCTCCATTGGATTGAAGTCTGGGCTCAGACTACATCAGGTTGTCCTCCAAGGTGTCCCTATAGTTTGCTAGACATGTATTTTACCCTGTACTTTCACAAGCCTTCCAGAGACTGCTGCCGAGAAACATCCCTACATCATGATGCTGCCGCCACCTGGGAATAGTGTGTTTGTGATGATGTGTAGTGTTTCTAGTCATCTAGTCTGATGGCCAAAAAGCTGAATTCTGGTCTCATCTAACCAAAGAAGTTTCTTTCAGTTGACTTCAGAGTCTCTCACATGCCTTTTGGCAAACTTTAGTCAAGATTAAATATGAGCTTTTGTTATCATTGACTTTCTCTTTGCCACACTCCCATAAAGCTGTGACTGGTGATGTACAAGCAGCAGTTGTATACACATATACGTATCTTTCTGATCCAAACCGCTGAAGGAACAATAATTGTTCCTTTAATTGAAGGTGGCCACCAAGACACCTATGACTCCTCTTCATGGTCACTCAGTTTTTTTGTTGTTTTTTTTTAAGATTTATTTTTGGCTTTTTATGCCTTTATTAGATAGGACAGTGGATAGAGTCGGAAACGGGAGAGAGTGGTCAGAATCGAATCCGGGACAGCTGCTACACCTCTGCACGTGGGTCACACGACATAACCGTTAGGCTATCGGGGCGCCCGGTAATGGGTATTTTTGATATTTCATAGATCACTAGAACGCCAAGAACTTCTGGTACTTAACCTGAAGGCCTGATTCTTGCACTGCAGCACAAGGCATTTGCAAGAAGAGTGCTAAAATTAGTAATATCAACTAAAAGCACTAAAAGAGTTATTGTCAGTTTTTTTGTTTTTGTTTTGTTTGGATAAAAGCGAATGCTTAAAGGCACAACCTATAGGGACCATAAATAACTTAATTCCTGATTGTTCAGGTTACGACTCACCCAATGTGGATTGTGGTTTAAACCTGTCACTGGCTGCATATTTCATGCGGCTTCCTCCTCCCCCCTCCGCTATCCACATGTTACCCTTTTCAAAATCTCTTTCACTACAGGGAAACAACATCAGCAGCCTGTAGGAAGCGACCTGCCACGCTGAAAATGTGAAGTTTTGCAGAGGATTAGGATCGTGCGGTAAGGCAGCCCTGCTAGTTTATTTTTCAGTGAATTATCCATTTTAATGACTGTTCCCGCTTCCCTGCGTGCAATTGTTCCACCAAAACAGTGGAGTAGTTTCTCTAATGTTTAGGAGTGCAAAATACTAAAAATGTTGAAACTGAAAAAACATACTTTTGAGACAGAATCAATAGGAAAAACAGCTAAAAGCAGGTGTTGGTGCTATATTGATTCGAACTGAGTACTTTTTTTAACCCAGTGACTTCTGCTGTGAGATTGATGGCGCTGAAGCAGAGGTTCGTGGGGAAGCCGGTAGCTGAATTTTTAACATCAGCGCAACGTGAACACTGAGGACTGTTACATGGCTTTGAAATTAACTTTTCCCTCTCACATCAGGCTATCTCTGTGAGCCTGGTCTACCTGAAACATAGCCATAGGGTTGAAGAAAGTTTGCATCTTACCTTTTTTTCTACTGCCAATGTGTAAGCTCAAACAATCCCATATTATCTATTTTAGTTTCATTGTGTTATCTGAGAATTTACATTGGAGGGTCTCATATATAAACACTATGGCACTATGCATTTTGCACACTTTCTAGGGTGGATAGTTACACTGTTTTCATCCTCTAAAGAGCATGGCACTTGTAGAATAGTTAAGAACACAAAATAAAAAAAATAAAAACATCAATAATTAAGCCTAATTTTTACATTATGGCAAAGTTACTGTAATTCTATGAGATTGTGGTCAGAACGATAGATTAGATTGAGCTTGAACCACCTGAAACTCATCCATTGGACTGACGATAGTTTGCATCTTGACCCTACTCTGCCTTCCTCTCCAACTGCCACTGTGCAAGCTCATCCATGCCAGTGTCTGAGTTAAAAACACAATATTTTCTGTTTCATTTTGTTACAATTTACATTGGTGGTTCTTTTTTTAAACACTTGGCTCTGCATTTTGCACACTTTCCGGGGTGGAAAGTTGTTGTTTTCATCCACAAAAGGGTGTGGCACCTTTAAAACGATTAAAAACCATTGGCCTAAGTAAGTTTAATTTTGATATTATGGCATAGTTACTGTAATTTTATAAGTCTGTGGTCAGAATGATGGATAACTTGTATTCTGTGCCTGTGTATTGTTAGTGCCAGTGTTTCCAAAATCACTGCAGCACCACATTTATCATTTACTTCACATGTTCCACCATCTGCTAACGCAAAAAACAACTGCAACCCTGTGCACTGAGACCAACAGAAACTTTTTTTCTCTCTTTTTAAAAGCCATAACACATACCCCCTGTCCTTCAGCTACTTTAAGCAGACTGTGGCTAAAGTGCGTCTGCAGCCATTTTGGCTTCATAATGGACACCCCAGGCCCATTATACAGCAGACAGCCAACTGACAGGAGGGAGAAGTGCTCTACAGTCATTGGCAAGAATGATAATGGTGGAATAATGACTCTTAAATGTTCCCCCTGAAGTGGACAGAAGCCATCATTCATTTTCTTCCAGCTATCTGACATCTAATGTCAGCATATAACAGCAGTCTTATACATGCGTCTTAAAGAATGACTCCCCTTTTGCAAGATAATGCATGCAAAGTATCTGAAAATTGTGCTGTGACTTAATGTAATTGTGTTTATTTGAGCTAATTCGATGAATGCAGGGTCTGGAAATTAAAGGAGCGGCAGCTTTTCAAAGGAGTCTACAAGGTAAAGACTTACAACAGGGAGATGGAAACAACAGATGCTTCCTTTGGAAAGAGAGATTCACTAATCTATCAAGCCCACTGAGGAGAGGCGTTCATTTTCTTCTCGGTAATGTTATGGTTGATCGATGCATGATGAACACAGCAGAGGTGTATGAATTTTTAAACACTTCTAATCAACACTGCATATCTAAAGCCCTGATACAGTTGCCATCGCAATGAGATCATGCATTTTTTTCCCCTCGCGAACTGTCAGCAAATGCAGTGACCGAATCAAGGAAGCAGTATCTACGCTCATAACTGAAACTGTTATAAAAGACATCTGGCATGTAGATTAGGAGCTGATCAACAAAAGCACATGGCATTTTTTCTGCTCAAGTCCTCCCCTCATCAGACCAGTTCAGTTATGCACAGATGGGCCGGGGAGTGGAAAAATTATCATCAAGACACCAGGCTGGGAAAAAAAGAAGAAGAAGACATTACAGCATTTTGCCACACAATCTGTTTTCCCATGAAAACTGGATGTCATCAGTGTCTTGCCCTCGTTTTACCAATGTAAAACAGAGGGATGAAACAAACCACCACGCCACTGCTGTAGTGAATACTGCATAAATTGGGTCTGTCTCAGTGATTTCACAGCCTAAATAAGACAGACTCATTTCGTTTGCTCTGACTCAGGGCGAAATCTGAGGATTCAAAGGAGAGAGTCACCACTGTGATAAATGCTGCAATGTTGTCAACACCGCTCTGTCCTGCAGTGACAATGGCGTAACTGAGATCTAATTGAGACTGTGTGTAATATGCGATCCAGATTGAAATATTGTCTGTTTTATATTAATCAGAGGACGTTTGAGGAAGGCTCCGACAGACGTTTGAGGAAGGCTCCGACAGCATAAATACTCAAATATGAAATCATGAGACAAGACCAACAACCAAAAGAAGTAGAACTGAGATCTGATACACATTTAGATTTGACATTTAAACAAAATTACACAGAGATGTACTCACTTCTGTTGTGTACTGTACATACTGTACTTCTGAACTGTCAGCACTGAATCATCCTCCTCCTCTTCGCAGCACAAAGCGCTGATTACAACGTGAAGTGCTGAGATTGAGAAACCCTACTGCTAAATTAGTCACTGATGGTTTTTAAACATTCAGAGAAGGGGAAACTGGCACGTCGTTCCCTTTTAATGTTTTTGCTGCTGGAAGACCTTTAAAAGATCCATATCACCATCAGCTGAGAGGAGCCTGGATGTAGTGTCACTTCCTTATGAATGGACGCTTCCCCCTTCTGCTTTTGGCAGCTTCCCACAACATAATAGCTCTTCACCACACAGAAGGGGGAGAAAGTGGAGAGATCGGTATTATATGGCAGCCGGACCAAGGCTTAGTTCAACATTAAAGTGCAACAGCAACATTGCACCTCCGGTAAGAATGAATCGTCTCTCCATCTCTCTCTCACCTTCACTCACTCAATATCATCATGCTCTCCTTTGGGAAGATAAACATCCATGGCCCTTTTCCCAGCACTTGCTCTCCTGCTGTCAGACTACGATAAGGGTACATATCCTTGTCAATACTATTGATGCCAAGACTGCCCATGTCATCTGAACTGTTATGGAGTATTTCACTGCAGTAAATTATACCTTCCAGACAAACTGACAGGTAGAAGAGCAGGAATGTGCTTAGTACAGTAGATACAGTTTATTTTTCTGGGAGTGGATACAGAAATAGTAAGACCAGTGCAGCACAACAACCTTGCACAATAAAATATTACCTTAGTGAGGCTTGAATGTTCAATTTCTGTTTTGTCCGCTGGGGTCACGAGAGCGAGCCTCACAGTACAATACAATTCAATACAGCACCACCACCACAACCTGCAGCCTTGAAAATTGGATTGAAAAGTTGGATCAGTAACTCTCTGACACAGCCTGAACTAAAAGTTTTGCCTTACAAGCTTCACATTTGTTTTGGTCTTTTGTATCGAAATGAGATTACAAGTGGGGCCCTGGTGGCCTAGGCGGTTTAAGATGTTAATCATGATGTGGCATATCACAGCTGCTATTTCTGTCTGTCTAATAATCTCCAAGAAATAATGGCATTATAGCACATCCTCTCTATTAATGTGTTCATTCCTATATATGGTAGAAGATAACACTGTCTGAACTGCTGCACGATCCTTTCAGTGGATTAAAAAAGTGATTAAATAACACAGTTCACTATCACCAGTTCATATTTCTATTCTCTGGTTTCAAAAGTCAAATGGAGTAACAGCTTAAAAGTCAGTGGCTCTTGACTTTTACAGCAAAGCCACCTTTGCTATTACTTATAAGCACGTCTTAAGTCCCTAATGGCTGAGATGGCTCCACTAACTAGTAAATAATTCACCGCGATGGTAAAATTGTTGCAGTACAAATAGTACAACATGGCTGGCGTCTGTGTAGGTGTTTTAAACTATACTGTGCTGTAAGTCCTACCTCTTTACCTTTATAGCCAATTTCCATAATTGTATATGTATGAAAAAAACACCACAGACATTTAACCTGCAGCCTGCACGGATTAGCTTCAGTAGCATTAAAGTGAAATCACCAACAACAGGCAGCTTTATCTTGTAAAAGCATCAAAACTGTTGTAGTTTTCCATCAGTCTCTTTGTCTGAGTCTGTGTTGCAGCTGCAGCTCTGTTCCGTGCTGAAGAAACCGCAATCAATCAAAAAATATAGATCTTATTGGAGATCGAAATGGGTTTTGGATTGACAGTGAGATCCAGTTTGTTCTGCACTTCTTTCATGTCCTTTACCTGTGTCCCTGTGTTAAAAACTCCTTTGAGAGCTGGTCCTTGTTATTTATGTCATCAGAGCTGACAAAAGAAGATAGCTGCTGTGCCCTGTGAAATTCATGCTGGAGGATATTTTTCAGCAGCTGGTACCGGAGGGATGCGAGAGGAAAAAAAAGCCCGTAGTGTACATATCTGCAGCCCGAGAGAAGAGCTTGACCTAATGCAGCCCACTTCTTATATATTCAGTAAACACAGTAAACCAGCAAAACAGAAAATCTAAACAAAACTAGAGCAGAACTGTTACTCTGGAAAGGCACACCCTGAGCACAGTTTGCAGAAAGAGCTGAGTCACTGGCTGCTGTTCTGACACTGAATCCGATGCCACTAGACAATGATAAAACAACAACACCAACATGTGATACAACTAGCTGCCATGTCTCATGGCGTCAGTTGCAACTGTTGAACAATTGGTTGTGACTTAACCCTTTTCCCTGCAGCACCGGGCTTTTGATGTACTTCACAGAGCAGACATGGGAGGGGAGACTCAGTCTGTAACATGAAAGATTATGATTTTAATTTTTAATTTTCCTGATGTCTGTTGGAACAATTACACAAATGTCATTCTCAAACTGCATTGATATGAAGCCATTTAAATGAATCCCCAATACTCGGTGTTTCCTCGCTCTCTCCCGACTCCTTCTTTCCTTTTCAGGGTGATTTCGACTCTCTGTCACTTGCTCTCTCATCAACTCAGCACAACCACTGTTCCTTCCAGGGCGAATGTGGTCAGTCTAATGTGCATAATATAGTCCTGTGCGTATGCAGTGATGCATGTGTTTGTTTTTTCTTTTTTTTTCTTGCTTGTATGAGGCTCATTAGCCTTCTTACAATTAACATGCAGACGTGCCTGCTGGGAGAACAGTGGCTCCACTGGCAGCAGTGTGCTGAATGTTGAAACAGGTGAATAGAGAGCCTAGTTTTTATATGGCAAACATGTGTTTGGGGTTTGTGATGATTGATTTGGATGGTGTTATCGAGAAAGATTGGCTAGCATTTTCAGAGGATAACCATGACTCATGCCCTACTGGGACGGGGAACAGACTAGGCGGAATTAGGAAACATCTCACGCTCTCTTGGTAATGTGTCATTTGCTCTGATACCATCTCTTTCTTTGTCTCTCTCTGTCTGTAAGTTTGCTCGTCTCTTTTTCTTTCACCCTGTCTACATATCTCACTCCATCTTTTCTTTCTCATTTGATCTCTCCGTGTTTGCCTCTCACTTGTTCTGTTAATGTCACCCTGCATCTCGCCTGTCACAACCTGCCCTCGTCTTTCTCAGCCCATCTGCATCTCAAGCAACACCTCAGACATGAGAGATAAATAATGAATTACCATAAGTTCATTCAGGGATGTGGGCTTCCTCTGTGCTACAGCGGCAGAATATGAGACCAAAAGTTTCAAGGATTAAACATCATGATGAACATAATGTTTTAGGAAGTCTTGTTTCTTCCACAAGTATTTAAAAAAAAAAAATTAAAGATCTAGATTCAATAACAGTGTTCAAATACCTGGCAGCTCTTTAGAGACTAATGATGAGATGGAATTGCAAAACCAACGGTTGCATTAAAACTTATCAAAGAGCAAGCCTTCGTCTTTTCCATGAAAATCAAAACGGAATGGAAATTGTAAAGTAGAGTTAGTCTGAATTCCAAATTATCCTGCTCAACCGCTTATTCTTTCATCTCCCTGACTGGGCTAACATGTGGTTTATGTGATAACAGCATAAAGAGGTAGCTGAGGGCAATGGAGTATGACTTATTTAAGTGCCTGTGTGATTTATAGTTTCCCCCATGACATCTCACTGATACAAGTTTTGAAATTTTTTAAGCAACCCTGAGTTCACTTTACAATCTGTCTGCAGCAGCTAATGTTTCAGTAGCAAGAGTGCAACATTAGCAGCTGTTTAGCACATCTGTGAGTCTAGTGGTCTGACATGTATTCTATCCAGATGTTGAAAAGGTTAAGTGCATACATCATCTTTACTCCTCACATCGTGTAACCAAGTATCATGAAGAGCTCATTAGGATGATAAAACTTTTGTCTCACTCATAGTACATAAATCTGAATCCTTCATGTGTTTGCTTTGGTTACAGATAGTCGTTATCAAGCTACACTGTTACTGTTGTAACTAGAGTAGACCAGCTGTTTTCAGTTATCAGCTTCAGGTACATTATTACCTCCTTTGAGACGATTGTGGTTTGCATGTTGGCTGAGAAAAACAACAGTGTCAGATTTGGGATCTGCTTAACAAAGATGTCTACAATTACAAGTGTGAATGAAAGTATCCTCAATCTCATCTGGATTTTTTTCTAGCTATAAAAGTGAGATGAGAGGAGGGCCCGGCAATAAAAATGATAGCAATATGTACTGTTGATGGATACTTTATAACTAGTTAAAAGAAAATTGTATTTGTATGCTGTATAATTTCACTTAAATGCATCAGACACAAACGTTTGGTTGCATGAACAAACCCCAACATGGTCCCTTTGTGGCTCAAAACAGCCTATTGCACCTTGATAAAGGAGACCCTTCACCCCCATTCGCTTCCATGCAGGTTTCCCAAGGCATGCTAGTCCACCTAGGCCTCTCGTCATACCCACTGCATCCTGCAGGGACTGGTGATTGCCCTTGCAAGAAAGGCTTTGCTATCTAAAAACACCCACAACCACCTCCATCTGAGCGATGCCCTCCCAGTGGACTGTTCTGAGCTGACAAACTTGACGCTGGGGTGCATGTAAAGGCCGGTATATTGATTTATCCTTATTTATTCTTTATTTAACTGTGTGAATGTATTTGTCTTTGCCTTTTTTCTAGGTCTGTATTAAAAATAGGTTATTAAAAATGCGAAATGTGAAATGATCTACTTTATTGTATTTTCACATATATATATGTATATACTGTATATAGCCCAGCCCTACCTGTATATAAGATAAACACAACCTAAAACCCTACAGCTACAAACAAAAACATTGGTGGACAGGAACATAAGGTACACTATTAAGAAATACATTAACTTCAGGATGTTGGGTTATGTTTTGACAATGTGCACAACTCAACTGTTTCTACATCAGTCACCTAGCAGTAGTCAAACATGGTTTATAAAATAAGTAGGCATCACCCTCCAGATTCTGACAATTTTTTTCTAAAGGAGTAATCTCGTATCTCATCAAAGCTGTGCAGCACTCTTTCAATGTCACATTTATAGAAAAAAAAAAAGGCTTTAACTTTGTGCTTTACTCAGCAATTTAGAAACCACTTAGCGAGCGCTGACCTCCATGACATTACATTCACTATTTCAGTGGCTCACATGTAGCTTGTTATGTTGTCCCCTACATGAAGACTCCGGCATCTACAGTATGTCAGCGTACCAGCTCCACCGAAGCTCATGTTGGCAGACAAGATCACAGCCACCTGTTCCCACAGCTTGAACAAAGCTGGACATGTGTTCATATGCAAGCCTGATGGCTGATATGTGCTCACCTACTTTGCAAAGTAATTCGCTGAAATCCTCTAACGCCATTTACTGAGACCTGACTTATAGTAAGGAGCAGCCTTCTTCTTCTTCAGTGTTAAATCAGCTTGATGGGCCGATTCATTCTGCTGAGTTGAGCAATACGCAGATGAAATGTCAAGCGGTTAAAAGACACAAGACCTGTGTAATGTAGCTTTTGGCACTGGACAGTAAGGGACTCCGGGAAGCCGCCTCCCCCCTCCCCCCTCCATCCCACTGCTAAAAATGCAAATAACCAAATCACTGTGTGGTGCTTTAATGTCTATTGGTACATGTAAATAAAACATGCAGTAAATCTATAAAACAAAACACTTTGCCAGTTGTTAAAACCTGAATCCCCTCAAATGATCTGTATCACTATTTTCTTTCTCCTTACTAAGGCAGTCATGACATTTTTTAGCAGAAGAAAACATTAACGAAATTGCAATTAATACTAGTAAGGCATTTAAATGAGGGTAATGGTGTGGGCAAAAATAAACAAACAACAACGAGGCAGATGGAAGAGGAATCTATTTAACCTGTTCTCCATTCTAGGCAATGCTATTCTCTTAGGGGGGTCGGCTTATATAAGTCATTTGAAATGATTTAAGTAAATTGTGCATCGACTAATTAATTAATGCAGAAGATGTAGTGCTTCTCTCTCTTTGAAGGGATGATAGTCTGCATACTTCCTGTTATCAGAAGTGTTTTTAGGTCTGAACAACAGAATCTTCCACATTTCAACTTTGGTTTTAATCTGGAATTTACTTGCACTGTTGCAGCAGCTCATCTATCATCCATCAACTTTGTAATTAGGAATTCCTCTCTTTAACTTGTCAGTCACTAGATTCTATTACAGGCATTATTATTTTCATAAATGTATGTGGCTTTGTAACAATGAAAAACTGTTAAGTTATATGTATATGAGATTCCATGACACTGGGCCTGTAAAAACTATACCTGATTGTAATTCAGCCACTATCCCCTTTACAGTAGTCTTCTTGTGCAGTAATACTCTGCTCCCAGTGCTCCTGCTACATTTGGAACTCTCCCTGGAAGCTCTGTTCTCTACGTGGCTCAAGCATCATCTGCATTGCACACTGGATCTCCTCAACTGTGTCAAAACAGCTACCCTTCGAATTAATTTAATTTTAGGGGAAGAGGAAAAAGTCATAAACGGCCAAATCTGGCAAGTCGGGCAGGTGGAAAGTGACAATTGTGTAGGTGTGGCCAATAAACTTGTTAGTACACTGTGAGTGGGCACACATTGGCACATGCAACAGCTCAGGTTCTCTCTCGGATGCGTCTGGATGTTACAATACAACTTTGTGTTGACAGTCTGACCATGGAGGATGAATTTTAGTGTGCACAACCCCATGAATGAAGCACTAAAAAAACAAGCATGCTGTTGGTCGTGCTGCCGAACTAATGCGCCTTCTTCAGTTTTGAAGATTTGGGCTCATTCACTGAAGACTGCAGTTTGGATTGTAACAAAAGACCCAACTCTTATCACTATAGTGATGACCCTCGATATGAAGGTTTGGTTCAGTTTGACAGAGAATTTGATGTTTGCTTTCTGCACAAATTTTAGGGTAATGGAGAAAATGCAAATGTGCACCTACAAGTGGTCAGAACAGGACTTCCAATGAGTGTTATAAACATGGCAAGAGCGCTGGGAACGGTGTATCACAAGAAGACCAATTTGAAGGGGATAGCAGGCACAGTTTTTGCTTTTTTATAGGTGCAGTCACTGAAATGTTTGTGGCAAGAGGCTGTGATGCTTGAATTACCTTGTCCAACTAAATAATGAGCTTGTACTTTCATGAACAACAAAAAGAGCTGAAGCTCAAATGACTGAGTGCAAACTTGGTTGAAGATTGACTGCGTACAATTCTCCGACACAAAAAGGTTCTTTCTTGCTTTCTGAAGAGGAAC
The DNA here is from genome assembly GCA_900302755.1 of Chromis chromis. Taxonomy (NCBI): domain Eukaryota; kingdom Metazoa; phylum Chordata; class Actinopteri; family Pomacentridae; genus Chromis; species Chromis chromis. The sequence continues at coordinate 17,959 of OMNN01024047.1, forward strand.
TGACTTTTCCCTAGAAATCTGCTCCCTTCTTAACATCAGCGCTGTCTTGTTGAAAAACAAATTAGCTCATTATCCTTGAAAGGCTGGGCACATAGGAGCAGCATGCGTGACAAGCCAAGCTTTGGTTGTGCCAAGCTGAAAATGTCAACATACTACCTTGAGAGTGCACATTAAACTCAGGCGGTAATGGCTGTCACAAGACAGATCCCCATTATCAAGTCCATTAAGGCATCACACTCATTCCCGATTTAGAAAAAAAATAAAAACATCCAACAAGCAGCGGGATTTTAAAGTTCAGAATGGGCATCTGTAGATAAATGCCAAGGTGACACACTGTGCATTGAGCTGCCAACAACACACCTTCCCCAGTTCATTAAATATCAACTAGAGGAGACATGCGTGCCAAAATATGTTTCCGTGCATCCATATGCATGAGTGTATATGCATATCCAAGGTTCGTCATATGATGTGTCCTTTAATTTGCATGAAAATATAGGCGGGATATATTATATTTGCACTAAATTCAACTCCTAAGTGAGTAAAACAAGTAGAATGCATTGGTGCTATGTCATCTGTCTCACTGTCATCCTGCTTTCGAAGAGTCACTCTAAAAGCCACTGAACCCATACTGGTGTTTTTCTTTTATTCCCATAATTCTATTCTGAGTCATAGAGGCTGCTTCCTGAACCTAATCTACAAAACAAACATCAAATAAATGGAATATTAGCAGAACTATACATGTTTGTCAGTAAAATTAATTGTCAGCTAGAGATTATTATTATTTTCTCATTACCCTGATGCCATAATGAAATTACATGTCAGGCAACACAACAAGCAACATTTCGCAAAATTTCAGGAGTTCTTATTGTCTCACATCCTAAATAGCGAACCTCTAATTATTTCTTGAATTAGGATCCAATTTCCTAATCGTTAGCCTTTCTTTTTGTTCTGTTGTGTTCTGCTCTCTAGTTTTTATTAATTTCCTCTTTTGGGAAATGAGTAGTGAGCAGAGAAAACAACAAAATGCGGAAGAGAGGTCCCTCATGCATGAAATGAAAGGGAGCTTTGCCCTCCTGTAGGGGCTGACATTGACGTATTCTCTAAAGGTAAGAGCTTGCATTCACGCCGCTCACTTGCTGCATCCTATCACTCCGGGTGAAGATAGCTTCCAAAACATAGATCCTCTATATTAGTCCTCTTCAACTTTACATGGGTGTTCATGCTGTCAGTCTATAACACGTGGGTGCTCCCTGGCAACCACTTGACAACCGTTTCCCTGGTAACAGGCCCATTCAAGATGTTAGCCGCACTTGTATGCTTGTAGCTGTGCGTGTGTGTGTGTGTGTGTGTCTGCATGTACACAGTTGTTAGGGATATAAGCAGGGCAGTACATTAACTTTGCTGGAAGGATGCAATGTGGCAGAACAAAGGCTCTACAAGCAGCAAAACACTGATTAATGTCATTGGCTGCGAGTGAATTTCGGGAATCGTTGATGTTGCACTTGTTACATTATGAGAATAGTCAATATAATGAAACAACTGAAACTACTATTAACATTACAGTGCATTTGAACACACTCCACAACACATTTCTGCAAATGTGACATTATTTTCAATTATGTAACTGCACTACATGATAATTCACGAGCAAATGAAAGTAATGCTGAGATATTCTTTCTTTCCTAACTGTCTCTGTATGCATAATAACTCAGACTGTATGCCAGTGAATTCCCTCTTCAATGTACTATACCTATATACTGCATGTAGGTGTTCAGTGAAATCTAATTATTGCACTTTTGTTCCATTTTAATATTTATTGTGCAATACAGAGACTATGTAAGCGTCTGTATGTGGTTTGTTCATTTTTTTAAAACTAATGTCAGCCTTTGATTTGTCACCATTCTGTCAGTACACCGATCAGCCACAGCATTATGACTACTGACAGGTGAAGTGAATAACATTGATGAGACTTAGACACCCAAATAAACATTGTCCCAGAACAAGCACACTCCCTCATGCAAAAGGAAATCCAAATGTCACTGGCCTACCCCCACAGGAAAATGCACCCCACCACATGGGAAAAACATCAAACAATCAGGAACATTTTGAGGAACATGACAATGGCCCAAGATGTTGATTTGACCTCCAAACTTCCTAGACCCTATCCTGATCAAGCATCAACAGGATACAGCGGAACAAGTTGGATTGACAAAGGCCCCACTGCACAACCCAGAGTACCCAAAGGCTCCACTGCCAACGTCCTGGTGCCAGACCCCATAGGACACCCTGAGAGGTCCTCTTGTCCATGCCAAATGGTTCAGAGCATTTTTGACCACACAAGGGGGACCAACACAATATTAGGCAGGTGGTCATAATGTTATGCCTGATCGGTGCATATATGGAGGATGTCATATGATGCATGTGTTCCCACATTCTCTGCACCTGCACATAGCTCATATAGTATTGCACAATGACAAATTCAAGTCAATTATTACAATTACATTAACTAAAGAGCTTTGTACTGCATCAGGTATCTCCATTCTGGGACATTACATGTGCTGGGTGAGCAGATTAACTAGTCTGACAAGAGACGAACATAGTTAGTAACATAGGGTAACATGATAACAACTAATACATTGTATAACTCCACTCATATTATTGGAACTCCTTCGCATTGAAAAGGTCAATGAGTATTAACACCTACGCAGTTTAAGAAAAAAAAAAAGTCAGTACATTTTCTGTAACAAGATTCCAATTAAACTAGAATCAGCACTGGATATTATTAAATAACACCTTACTGCATTTTTTTTTTGTTATTGTTTTAATCAGTGGACTCTTACCCCTTTTCGTTTTAGTCTCTTGTGATATCTTGTTATGTTGCTGCTATAATATTCTCCAAGGGTATCAATAAAGTTTAACCTAATCCGAGATCAACCTTGAGGTACTACATGTATTCACAGGTACTGCTCAAAGGGGCAGGAGACCACATATTTTTCAGTGTTGCACTTCAACGGGTGGCATTGGAGACACACAGGCCAGGCCATCTGCTTGTGGATACTGAGGTAAATGTGAGCAGACAGAGAATCTAGTGGAAATATGATTTGGTTTATGTTGTCCCTAAGTAAGCTGTCATCCCCCATAATGCATGAAAGGAGCTGGCAAAAAATAGGTCCATTACCATGTTGATAGCATCAATTTGAAGTGTCAGTGTGGCGTTAGCTAATACCCGGTCCTGCAAGGCTGCTCTCTCGTGTCCTCGGCCCACAGGGGTTCTGCTTTGATTAAAATCACAAACCTCTCATTCTTTCTGTACACCTTTCAGGCTGCTACTTCCCATGGCAATAAGATGTATTTAATACCCCCAGGGCGTTTGCACTTTTGCCAAAGGGTGTTATGTCAGCTGGTGGAAATGTCACAGAGTTTCTGGAGCTTTTACCCAATTAGACAGACAGACCGGTTTAAGGGCAGGACCCCACTGCAGCTATGATAAATGCAACGGACAGTGGAGTTTGACAGTCATCTGTCAGTCTAGACTTTGACTTTTTTTTTAACTTTTTGAAGTTTTTATTGATTTTTAGGCAATTATATGTAAACATGTAATCATTTCAAACTCTGGCACCCCCAAGTGGTCACATAAATTAAGGAAAAACTACTGAGGCCACTGTGCCACCAGTTCCCCAGGGATTCCCACCATACTGTCCATCAAGATGTGTGAAGTTTTGGAAACATGGTTTATGAGAGCAGAAATACATTACTTAGTTGTACACTGAGTACCAAAATGTAACTTTCGGGGGCGCCCCGATAGCCTAATGGTTGTGTTGTGTGACCCACATGCAGAGATGTAGCGGCTGACCCGGGTTCGAGTCCGACCTCGGGCATTTACCGCATGTCCTTCCCCACTCTCTCCCATTTTCGACTCCATCCACTGTCCTATTGAATAAAGGCGAAAAGCCAAAAATAGATCTTTAAAAATTTTTTTTTTAACTTTCACTGTAAAATTTGTTGCTGAATATAGCTGCTTTCTATTAAAAGAAGCCTTCAACAGGGGGAATATCTTCACATTAATTAACGTTCAACTGCTAAATTTTAACAATGAGACATTTGTGTACCAGTTATGTTTGTAATTATCCGGTTGCTGCCCACTTACTGTGCAATTTAGGGTTTTTTTGGTATGAGACACAGGTGGCTTATTGCTGAATAGCACTCTCCTGTACTGTGCTCCAGTGATCACCGATCTGAATGACCCAGCAGACCCGAGCTGCCATCTGCTTCAGGATCCTGCTGTCTTGTCTCTCAGATCTTGAAATGTTTTTTTTTGTGTGTGTTATGTTTCTAAGCCCGAATCCTTTTGTCTGTCGGCTTCAGTCCCCACTTTTTTTCTTCTCTCTGCTGTGTATTATTTCCCACATTTATTACAATTTGATCTCTCTGCATGGATCAATCTACAGCGCTTCAAAAGTTTTTACCCATAAAGCAATGCAATGAGATAAATCATTGCTTGTTAATTCTGCAAACATACTTGTCCTGGAAAACTAGTAAAACATTTTACAGCTAAATGATATAGAGGCTGTATTACCTGCCAGTACAAAAGCATCATTAAAGTCCAACTGAGAATTAATCAAGGTCTCTTTCGGCGGCATGAATCTGTCTGTCTGCATATAATTGAATGTATGCAGACGGTACCAGAGAGACTCTCTAAATCTACTTGGGCAGAACTACTCAAACACTGTAAAGTAGCTGCAAGGCACTTTATATTCTGTACATCTCAAGGTTTAATGGCAACATACAAAATACCTGTGACACAAGACACTTTAGGTCCAAATAACCTGTGTTTTTCATTTCCCAGCTGCTTTTCTTTCCCATTTATTCCCTTCCTTTCAGTTTCTCACTGCCCCCCCAAGTAGGTCCACCATACAGATCTCTCACTTATGCTCTGTGTGACTGTACTTTCCAGTTCTTGGCTTCATCTCCGAGTCCCTTTTGCTCCTTGCTGTTGCCATCTCTCTCCCTCTTCCTCTCTCTGTATTGTAAATAAGTGCAACAAGCGAGCGAGCACTCAGTTCCCCACTGGCTTTGTAGTTGTTTAGCCCTGAATTCAAAGCAAGAGCCGAGGGAGAGCACAGCGTACCAAGCAGCCCGAGATTGGATGATCTTGTCAACTCGCATGGGAGCTGACAGTTTAGATGGCGATTTTATGCTACGTGTTTTCAAGCTCTTGATACATATGATCAGATGAAGGACGGCTACATAATTAATGGAATCGTTTAACATTTTCATAAACTGATTTATTTCTTGGTGATGAGATGACTTACTTTCATGTCCAGCCACTGAATGAGAAGTAACAGCCAGGAAAATGGTTGAATATGCTTGAATAAAGACTAGAAGTTCTAAAAAAAAAAAAAAAAAAAAAAA
>OMNN01024047.1:28686-39807 GCA_900302755.1 Chromis chromis
CATAGAGTCAAAATGTATAAACTGCAGTCTAATCATTTGTTACACAGCAGCCATCCTCAGGTTGAGTTCTGAGCTTCGTTACATTTTACAGGATATAAATTCACAGTAAAAGTCTTATTTGTTTACTAGAGTCAAAATACTATTTTCTGCCAGGTCAAGTTTTTTGTTCGAGAGATTTTTTTCTTTTGCTGCTTCGATATTTGAAGGCATTGGCATTTTTTAAATTCATTTATATAGCACAAATTCACAACATATGTCATCTCACGGCGCTTAACATAGTAAGGTACAGACCTTACGAATTTTAAACAGAGAACAGAAAACCCAACAATCCAAAGTTGCCTATGAGCAAGCAGTTAGCGACGGTGGGAAGGAACCAAAAATAAATAAATGAAACAAAACCAGGCTCAGGGAAGGCGGCCATCTGCCTCGACCGTTTGGGGTGAGAGTGGGGATGAGGGGGGTGAGGATAGCAGGATAGCAGATGGAGAACAAACAATACAATGAGATATGGATGCTTCCCATAACTACCTAACATGGTTTCTTTATTCAAATGGCAATAAGTGGTCTAATAACAATGAAAACTCTTTTTATGGGACCATAAGTTTCTGTACTAATAGGTTTACTGGTAGACTATCATAACACATACATTTTTAATGGTTTGGAAATGTTAAATAAATTACACAGCTACACAGCCAGCAGATTTAGGCTGATTATTGTTATTTATTTGGGGTATTATTATATGATGGGACTTTATGGGTGAACCTGCCCTCCTCAGATCCAACACAGCTTCTCCTCTGCTGCCCCATTTAAAGTCTTAACATCTATACATTCTTTCCCATTCAAATCCAGGCCTTTGAGTGCACAAGTGTTTTGTCTGTAACTGTTGCTGATGAGCCCCCTCATCCCTGCAAGGCTGCAGTCACAGTATTCTGTAATAATGACTCACTTTCACTTACCGTAAACACGTACATGAGCTTTATTCCCCTACTGCCGCATTTAGCCAGAACTCCAAATTGAGAGCTTGTGATGATGACATACATTAATGCCCCTGACATTTGTGTTCATGCTGTCATCCATTTACTTTTCCATCCTGCCATTTTAACAATACATTACATTAGTACATGCAGTTCCATATGTAAATGTAAATCCAGCCATTGTAAAGGAGTTCTGCAAAGTTAGACTTATTCTGTTCTGGCGATGCTCTCGAAGAGATTCAAAGTAGCCTCTGTATCATTAAGCAGCCATTACACACCACTATGCTGTGATGGCCACATTAATTGATTCATCACAAATGAGTATGAGCTTAACTGATCCACTGACACTTTTAAATTCTCTGATTAGAGTAACACAATTTTAATTGTAATCACTTATACTAGAATAAGAAAATGATTGTAATCATACACATACATGTTGTCAAACTGATACTGCTGAGTACTACAATAACATCTTAATTAGTTAAACATGAAAGGATTACGACTCCAGATATAAACAAATACTATACTGAATCACATGTAGCCTAACTGAATAGTATCTACCCCGTGGTTTTAATTTACCAAACCAGTTCTGTATTGTTTTCTTGCTCAAAATTAACAATTTTTCTTGTGTAAAAGATTCAGAAAAGCTGAAATGTTCACCACAAACGACCCTGTAATGATCTCCCAAATGGCACTGTTCTATTTTAACACATGAGCTTAAGTCACATGACAGCGTGGGGTACAAAATGTTTCTGCAACAACACTGTCAATCATCTGGAAGTCTCAGTGTGACCCCCCTGTAATGTAGGAATCAATTAATGCCATATATTAGCATGCTAAAATGCTGAAAAATAGCAGGTTCGTGCAGCAGCTTTGAAATATGTCCTTAATTACAAGCTTTGTTGTGACGCTATATTATCTTCTTGTTGACAGAATTAGTTATTTCTTTTTTAGTTTTGCTCATCTAAGAGCAGCTGTTCTGTAAATAGCTCCTCAGTTATCAGAGTAGTGCTCTAACTTCCCAGAATACACAACAGCAGAGGGGTTGCCATATCGTGCTCTCAGCAGGGTTCACTCCCCCTATGCCAAGTACAAATATTTGCTCAGTTGCACAGTATTTCGGGGGTTATTACCCTTGAGTTGCTTCGACATATTTTCCAGCAGTAAAAGACTCCAGAAACTACACCACACAGTTCACAAGACAATAGAAGAAGCAGCTTGTAAAGTAAGTTGGCATGTGTGAAAAAAAAAACATCTCTTGAATTCTCAAGTGGTCATAAATGCAATGGCAAAGGCAATATTTAATGAGGAAACAAATCTGCAAACAGCAAACAAAATCAATGAGGTGCTGTTATAAAACCTGCTGGCTGTTAGCGATAAAAGAAAGAACACCACGAGGAAAACGTATAAATTGTTGCACGAAATCTGACCTGTGAAGCTATTTTGAGACTTGAAACTGGAAGAAGTATTATACTAGACTGTACCTGGGACTGGTTTTATTGCATTTTGGCAAAAATACATCACACTTAATCAAAAAAGTGTTTGTTTTACTCTCAATATAGAATTTATTCTGACTTGTGTGACACTTTTGGGTACACAAAGGAAAGCCAGAAAGATCAAACAGCCATTTTATAAATAAGATATAGAATTAAACTCATTTCCAAGAAGACTAAAGATCTGACCCTTGCAGTTTGATATCAGTCATGTACCGCGCGGCCATCAGTGCAGAAGGAGCTCTAGTTTCACTTCAAGGTGATGCAAATATCTCTGTGGAGTAAAGTAGGGCAGGGAGACATGCTGGTGTTGATTCTGAGGTATTAAGGAGTCAATTTGGAGCATTCTTTGATGCCTTCCTTGGTCGGTGAGATTCTCCAGTAATGAGGAGGTTCAAGGTTTCTTTCGTTCTCTCATCAGTGATCTTTAAAAACCTCGCTCGGCTCCGGCTGACATGTCGTGGAGGTGTACAGAAAGGTGAGCTCTCAGTGCCTCATTTTTTAGAAGTACAAAGAACTGCATTAGAAGTCGCCCCGTCGTTTTCTTGCCGAGGACTGGAACTCTAAAAGCCAGAACTGATGACACCTAAATACAAAACCCCATCAAAGGAACAGGGAAGATACAATGTAATAATTCATAGCAAACACCTAACAGGATACTTTGTCTATTAATTTATGTTGTCCCTTATTTTCCTTGCAGATGACAAATGTCAGTATTCTGGATTTAAATTATCTTGCAAATGGATCCTCATTCAACCTTTAAGCAGCCAGCAACTATTGATCTCTGTCCGGCAGACTATAACACAGAGGTAGCACTGGATCAAAGAACATCCTAATCATCTTAAAATCCAATTACTGATCCATTTAAAGTTTTTGCAATTAACAAGGAGTTATTGACAAAGCTGTTCATCATCGTGTTTTTCAGTTTAATAGTTTCAGCCTGACAGAAAACCTCCAGCGCTTGAAGCCAGATTATGAGAGTGTTGGCGGTTTGGTTGACAGGACACACATTTGAAGCCCGGATTATTTATACCCCTGGTAAATTTGCCATGCCACTTTTTGTTCAAATGTAAATAAAAGCTGAGAAATATTTTTTCCACAATGATGCCTCTTGTACATCGTCTTATTATCTTCTGGGAGACGCCTGTGTCATTTCCAATCAAGACAAAACCTGCTGGTTGAATAAAAGTAATATTAAGTCAAAATTACCAGGGGTATGAATAATTTCGGGCTTGACTGTAAAACCCAACAGTGCCATGTTTACTTTATTTGTTTCCCCACATTTACTGTGTGCCCGCACTCTCCATGTGGAAATATCCTTATTTGATTTCTTCCAGATTGTGCAAATTCTACAGCTGATCCCTAACTTGTGTTCACATCTTCTGCATAAACTGTCATTTAACTCAAAGCTAAGATGTAGTGATTAGATGTACTTTGATAGTGAATAACATTACTTCAGCAAAGATTTGTCAGCTGCTTGTGGAGCTTAATTGGAAAGCAACAATTCTTCTGTAATGAAGGATCTGAGACATAAAAGAGGCATAAAACAAGCTCCACCTGCTCCATTCATCCATCCACACACAAGGAGGTGAACATACAGGCTACAAACCTAAAACCCTCCAGTCAGGATTGGACTGAAGACTGGACCTGATGAAAATCAAGTCTGTAACCTTGTTAACAAGTCGCAATAGTGTTTTTTATATGCTAGCAGATACATGAATGAAATAAGCACTTCTCACTTCACCTGTCAGTGGTCTTAATGTTGTGGCTGATCGGTGTACAGACAGAGGAGGCAAAGGTGTTGAGTAATGTGGAGTAACATCTAAACCATTTTAACCCTTTTGAACAGTAAAACCTTTTTTTAATTGCCGAAATGACACCATTGTCAGAGAAAGAAACTAGAAAAACAGAAAGAGCCACCAGATTCTTAATTTTCCGACGGTCCTTGAATGACTCATCTGTAAAGTGAAGCTCTAATGGGAAACTTAAGCAAATCGAAAATCGTGATATGTTATTAGAATCACTATCTCGTTTAAAAATGTGATAAAAATAAACTGTCTGCGCTGAGCAGATTCTGGGGGGAAAAAAAGCTCAGCGCTCCTCTGCAATCCATTAGTGACTCATCTGTGACCAACAATCACATAGAAAGAATGTATGATATTTTGGCTGAACTGGGCTGAACTGCAGGTTGTGTTTATACAGAGCAGAGAGGAGACAAGTAAGGAAACAAATAAAAAATGTAAGTAGTAAAATATCTAAAGCATGTAAAGTCACCATTGGTCTTTTTCTTGGAATATTTTGGAAATATGTCGTCTCAGTGTTTTTTTTTTTTTTTTTGTTTGCTTTTTGGTAAATTAAATTGAAAAATTCAACTGCTTCTTTTCCCTTAATTACAGTTTATTACATTATAACTGTACTAAACAGAGCAAAAGGCATGTTTTAAGTCTTCTCAGCTCCTATCCATGGTGGTGCTGTTTGCATAGTGGTGCAGTAAAGAAACTACTTGTGGTTCAGAGGGTTAAGGTGTAAAAACCTTATTTTTATCGAAAAACTTCTGAATATGTTCATTTGATGAACAGAGGTGAGTTTTAGGGGTTTAATCAATGCCAGGAGAGGAATTTCTACAATAGCAGCAGAACACTCTGTTGCACAGGAACAAGCTCATTACTGAGTATCCACAGTATGTTGCTTTGTCTTCTTTTTTTTTTTTAAGATGATTTTTTTTCTCTGTTCTTGAGCGTATTTGACAGAAGCTGTTGAAGAAGCAGACGGGAAACGAGAGGAGACGGACGCGAGGTGCGACATGCAGCAAAAGCCCCCAGCCAGAATCGAATCATGGACATTTGTGGTTACTCTTTGTGGCATGCGCTGTCAAATATTCTATCTGCGAAGCGAAGAAATGCTTTCTGTCATGACAGTGCATGCCTAAAAGTAAACGTGAATTTCCGTGTTACGGGTTTAAAAAGCCAATCAAACTAAAGATAACCTTTCCTCTGAACTTAACAGTCTCCAGTAGGTAGATTTATAAAAGCTACAATGCAACAAATTGTCAGGTTTGGTTTGCCTTGCTTTTGTGTTTAAAATGTGTGAATACTGAAAAGAACTAAGAAGAAAATAATTGAGTCTGTGACATCGTACATTCAAGCATGATGAGGTTGATTAAACATTCAGAGCTACTTATTATCTGTTCAGGTGAAGAAAGACAACCAAGTTATATAGGCCAAGTAGAGTAATGTGCTAAAGAGGATAGGCCTTTTATTAAGATGACAAGTGAGGAGCAGAAGTGCAGCTCTCTCCCCAAGATAGTTTTATGGTGGTTAAATTAAGTGAAGACAATTCCTCCTCAGCCATATTCCGGTGGCATCTTGTGCTATGTGCCTAATTTTTTTCAATCTTGCAGTGTGAAACAGAACTGATGATCCAGAAAGCACTTTATTTAAGCTTGAAGTTCAGACTGAGTTGTTAAAGTTTGATTTTCTCTTCACATTGCCATCACCTAGTTATAGTTTTAAATGTTGCTTGCACATCCATGACGCACAATGATGGAAAAACATCAAATGTTTACATCGTATTGATTTTTTTGGTTAAAGACTTTTTAATTATCACGCTGGCATGTATGCAGACATTGAAACACTAGTATGTAACAGTATTTCTCCATTCACTCGGAGGATCTCTGTAATGGCACACAGTGACTTCCAGAGAAATGATTCCCTGGCTCTACCTCATCGTCCAATGTAGATGGAAAATTGGCAAACACGTGTCCACCAAACACACACACGAAACAAAAGCAAACACAGCAGCACACAAATGGCTCCTTGTCCTGGAGTTGGGGACAAGAACGAGCCAGATACTGGCACTGACCACAGGCCTCGTTAACAATGCCAAAACAAAATGCTGCACTAATCCCAATTAGGCTTCTGTAATGAGGGGAGCCTGCACACAAGGAGAAAGTGCCAGGCTGCATCCCCAAAACTCAATTACACAGCCATCCAGGCAAAGGAAGCAGTGACAGAGCTCAGTAATGTGTGTATATGCTACTTTGTATGTGTGTGAGTGTGTGTCCCCATACAGATATGGCTCTAACTATAAAGAAACAACAATGGACACGGAGTGGGAAAGTAAAGGGATTGTGTGGGCGCAGAAGAGGCTCTAACTCCAAAAGAGCACACACTGTGCAAGGCTTAATTCAAAGTCAGTGTTTTTCCTTTAAGGGAACCAGAGGTTCACACATGAAGTGCCTTTGAAGCTGCTGCCAGAAGCCATCTGAAATAACCCACAAGTACAAACAAAATTTGGGACTGAGCTGACACTGGGTTATCTGACGCGTAGGTGCTCATGATGGGTCAGGTAAACAGAAACAAGAACACCAAAGTGAAAGTGGACAAAACTAATATTTGTAACATTTAGCAAAGTTTTTCTTTGTTGTTAAGGACACATTTTGTGATTGAATGACATTGACTGTGCCATCTGAATGTAAGGCACTAACACCCAACCAAGGTGCCAGAGTCCAACTAGGTGCAAATTATATTACGTCTTATTGGGTGAAATCAGGTCTAGTTTTACTGCCCCATTGTAATGTTGAATTGTTAATGCAGGAGGTGAAAACAGGTCATTGGACTAGTATGTTATTGTTTGTTCTAAGGATATTCTTATATTTGTTGATCGCAACTACTTGTTAGTGCATCACAATGCTGTCATTGTTGGTATGTACAGTATAATTATTCTCAGGACTATTCATAACACATCTGTGTATGGATCCCCTTTGGACCGGGTTAGGCATTCTCTTTTTTTAAAATCTTTTTTTCACAGACAACAGGTTTAGGCCTGTTTTGTCCAAAATAAAGTCCACTATTCTGAATAAACAGGTCAAAGATCTTATTAAGAACCTTCTACATCATGTTCTCACAGGAGTAGATAACTCCACACATGCCCAGTCACTTCAGGAAATACTGACAGGCATGTTTCCTACCTGCACACCTGTAACCTTTCAGGAATAATTGCGGTTTTTAGTGTCAATCGGACAATTCATGTGAAGCAATCCGTAGACCTTTTGTGAATTGCGGGAACAACAATCAAGTAAACTTGTGTTCTGTCTTCTCCAAGCTTGATGTCAACAAATCACAGTACCATTAAGTTGATATGTGAGCTCATAACACATCACTCTCCAGTCTGTCTGCCACGTTAACCGAGCTGGGCAATGCATCTCTTGGTCTTTCTGTGGCTTGCTTGCTTGTAAGGCTGTGTTCTGTGACATTTCACCTTGCAAACATGAGAGTGAAATACTATCTATTACATTTATTAAACACCAACAGGCAGCAGTGTTTAGAAATGGCAGCTCAGAAAAGACAGCTGCATCGTGTGTGACATATGGGTTCATATGTACCTGCATGAAATGAAACTCACACTTTATAACAGCTGTTATAAATCTGTGGGACCCATCATTGGTGCACATAACTTTTAAAACTAAGATTACCTAGTCTTTCTGTCAAGGCTTTATTACAATTCTGGTCTGATGCAAGATGGAAAACAATTGACTGAGATAGACTATTGATTAAATATTGAATTTAAAATGCTCATTCGCTCGGTATACTATAAAGTATTTAAGCCGAGCAAGCCAAAGTATAAATAGTATTTTATATCTGAAATTATATAAAAGGGAGTCTTGGGGAGCTACACTGAATGGACCTGATGCAGCTGATAAAATTAAAAGTATTGCTATATACTTAGAGTAAACAGTTTAATAGAGGGAGGCTTGTAGTGGGAGCACTGGGAGGTCAAGTGTGTAGGTAGGAGAATAGACACAATTGGAGAAGGAGTAACGCATGAGAGTTTCCAAACAGCAATAGAGACAAATAATGAGCTGCAATCAAACAAGTGTGCATGAACTATGTTGGTAACAAGAAAAATATACTTTATTTTTATATATTTGGATGTATTGGACTGTATTGCACTTTTATATTTCCATGATAGATCACTCTCAACATGTTTGTAAGCACATGGAGGTCCAACAGTTTTAAAGGGAGGGACTCACATGCGTGCACAACAGTACCGGCTACTAAAACATTAGAACTGAGAAGCTCAGATTACAATACACCAGAAGGAGTCAGCCTCTGCTAATGAAGTCATTACTTCACTATATGTTTACACAGCAGATAGTTGTTTGCTGCTATATTAATGCTGTATTAATGTTCATTGTGGACTTGTAGCTCATCTGGTTGAGCGGAAAGCTCCCAAACCAAGAGCTCCTGTTCGAGTCCCGCCGGTTCCATCTTTCGGGTGGTGGTGGAAGGTTAGAGGCTTGAACCCCCATTGCGGCGGCCACTGTTTGGCCCTTGAGCAAGGCCCTTAACCCTTCCTGCTCCAGGGGCGCTTTACCATGACTGACCCTGTGCTCTGACCCCATGGGATATGCAAAAATTGAATTGCCCCCTGGGGTAAAATAAAGATTTTGTTTTCTCAAAGTCTAATCTAAAAAAAACTTCAATTTCTGCATTAAAATCACTACATTTTATTTCGGGAAGAATACTTTCAGACCCCCTGACCTTTTAGTATCATGTCTTGGCACATTTTTCACTTTAAAGTTGGCTTGTGCACTTGAAAATTAGTTTTTTTTTTCCAATTCAAAGGTCTGAACCTGTTAATCTAATTGAAGTGATACATTCTAATAATACTACTGGAGTTATCAAAGCTAAGTTAATTAAAGTACTAATGGAAAATGTTATGGAAGCCAAAATGAGCAGGAGAATCCACCATTTGGCTCAATAGGCAACTTTCCTTTTTTGAAGAAGAAGACTCCCGGACAGTTATATCTGCACGCAGAAAGAGTTGAGGTGTGAAAGCCATTTACACTGTCTTTGAGGAGTTTCACTTTAAGACCAAGTTATTGTGAATATTCTCTCAGCTATAAGAAAACCTTGGCCGAGTAGAATGAGTCGAGCCGATTTCATTTCAATACAATTACGGTCTGATCTGATCACACAATTACGCAGTCGGCACACAAGTTCAGATGACCTGCAGACAGGAACCATATTCATAATGTGATACAGATTTAGAAAAGATTAAAATTGATTTCTTTTCTTTTTTTTGCACAAAGTTTGAGAGATCCTCCAAAGTTTCATGCATCCCACACGTCTAGCTGCCTGTGAGAGTGTCAGCAGGGGAATGAAAATGAATGCACTCGTGATGGTTTAATGCTTTTGTTCTGATGAAAGGTAAAATGTTTCATTAAAACAATGCCTCCTAAATGGAACGGGATGGAATCATTTGTGCCATATTACCTTTTAACCTAAGGAAGACGGATTGACAGAAATGGCATATGGCATGGTGATCACATGCTAACTCAGTGGATTAATAGACCTTGACTGATGTGTGTGTCTGTGTAGAGGGAGGGAGTTAAAGTATCTCCTTTAAAGGTCACCCAGACCCTGATTAGACACATCAGCAGGCTATTAGTAACAAGGGAACTGCCACCGCTTTTACCGTTAAATTCCCCACTCGCAAATGAATCTGAACTTCTCAGGAATGAGGACAATAACACACATTATAGCAGAAGAATCTCCAACCTTTTATCAGAGAATTACACTGCTGCAATATAAGAGGTGAAAAAAGAAAAAGAAAAAAAAGAATAAGATGTATGGAGGTTGATTTGGATAATGTTTCACAGTGCTATTACAGGACCTGAAAAGGTGGTGTTTGGAAGACAACCGTGAATTAGCGAGTATGTGCCATTTTCCTTTTAATTCTCTTATCATTTAATGTTTCTGGCAAAGTTAGCCTGAATTTTTTTTTTAAAGCTTACTGCCAACCATTGAAACACCTAAAGAATGCCTCACCTCCAAATCCCTTCACACCTGCATGCACAGCCATAATTGAATTCCTCCTACTTTTTCACGGTAATCGTTGAGAAGCCCTCACCTCTGGCTATTTTTACGTTCATGTCGCTGCCATTCAAAGTTTGAATGACAGAAGCAGGTTCCTTTATGACTCGGCCCACCTTAAGCACACACACACACACACACATATAGATTCACATTCTGAATTCCACTGCTGTTCTCCTTTCTTTTTGCTCCACATGACTTCATTTTAATAAGTCCTTTGAGGAGAGACTGTAGCAAGAGCATTAAGGAATGCCCAGTGTGTTAATGCATGTTGCCTCCAGGAGTAATTGCAACTCTATCTCCAGCTCTCTCTCTTCTATTGATTTGCCAAGACAAGTACTTGATGTACCCGAGTGATCTGGCTCGATATAGAAATACACCGATCAGGCATAACAAATATGACCATCTGCCTAATATTGTGTTGGTCCCCCTTATGTGGTCAAACATGCTCTGAACCATTGGGCATGGACAAGAGGACCTCTCACGGTGTCCTATGGAGTCTGGCACCAGGACGTTGGCAGTGGATCCTTTGGGTACTCTGGCTTGTGCAGTGGGGCCTCTGTCAATCAAACTTGTTCCACTGCATCCTGTTGATGCTTGATCAGAATGGGGTGTAGGAAGTTTGGAGGTCAAATCATCATCTTGGGCCATTGTCATGTTCCTCAAGATGTTCCTGATTGTTTGATGTTGTTGCCATGTGGTGGGGTGCATTTTCCTGCAGGTGTAGGCCAGTGACATTTGGGATTTCCATTTGCATGAGGGAGTGTGCTTGTTCTG
>OMNN01024049.1:0-14458 GCA_900302755.1 Chromis chromis
CGCACGAGCTGAATATTGGGATATTCGTCATTCGGACCAACCCTAATGGGTGGACATGAGTTGCTTGGCGGAGGTCTGCACTCTCTGAGTGCTTTTCTAGTTTATTTTTATATTTTAGGTTTTATTATGTATGATTTAGTCTCATTAATGATTCTATACATTATACATAGTTTTGGTTGTTTGAAATTGAAAAAAAAATCTCAATCTCTGACTGCATGGCCCCTGATGGCCCATATCAGGGTTATGGAGGTGATTACATCATGTAGGTCGTGGTGACAGCCGCCGACAGCATTGAGAAAGAGGGGGGAGGGAGGCTACTGCCTCCATGATTAAGCTGTCAGTCCTCTCCCCTCCTCACTCATCCTCTATCCCCCGTTTTACCATTAATATTTAAGGCATCGAGGTGAGAAGGCCTGAGGGAAGGTGTGAAGATCTGGGGAGGTAAAATAGTTTAAATCCTCCCTCGCTACCTGGGAGCCAACAAGAGCAAGTCAATCTCCACCATATTAGACACAGCCCAGTATCAGGACGATACAGCAGCACACCATGTAGCTGCCTATCAGAGTCACACACTGGTTCTAGTTCCAGATATAAACTGCTGTCAGTCAGTCCTGCCCAGTGCACATCTTAAAATAATTCCATATGCTGTAAGTTCTCCAAAATGATTACCTGATGATGAGGTAGCCAGGAATATAGCTGGTTGTATGATATGAAATTAAAGGTGAAGTGGAGGGGAATATTTATGGATGAGTTTTTATCACAAGCCTGTAAATAACTTTTTCAACAAGAGGAAGGTGAGTGGCTCAGTTGAAGTACACTTTGGTGTACCAGTAGCTTTTCAACACTGTGGCAAAATGATTTTATACATTTGGACAAATTGACCCAATAACAAAAAAATCAGAATTAAGTGTTACCAGTTCCTGTTTGCATTAACTATGTTAGTGAAAAAACAAGTTGTGGAGTTACACTGAGAGTCTGTTTTTCTGCTTCCTGAGTTGAATTTATGACCATTTATTCACAATAGACCTCAGAGATGATGATATCCCTGGACAGGATAAGTCTAACAGAATGCAAATTATGGCAATTAGGTGAGAAGGGTTTTAAAGTACCTTAATTAACTCCATGAGCTGCGTGTCAGAGCCACTGCAGCTCCAACTGTTGACTGTGTTGGTGAGTGGGACAGATCAGGGACACAACTACAGTAACTACCTGGCCTTCATTTGTGGAACATCAGCACTTTTTCCTTTAGACAATAGATTTATTTGTACCTCCTTTATAACTGTTTCATGCCCCCCTGGGAAGAAGCTTCTGTTCTACACACTAACCAGAAAATTGGTGTCCAGTTTTTCATTTGTATGAAACACCAAACTTACATTTTGTAACAGTGACTCAAACACACACACAGTTTTACATCTATAGTTATAGGTGAGATGTAGCTGTTATGAGGTCATTAGCGATGCTGGACCATAAATTCCTCACAATGGGCACACTTAGTGCGATTATCACAGTTGTTGGGGAATACTTTTAATTAAAGTGCAAATTACAGGGAAAGTGCGAGACACTTCAATTAATTAATTGTGGTTGATTTCCCCCATCTTTAGATTGTATTTCCCTGTAGGTCCACATTCTAGGAATCTACAGCACACTGGAAGGCGGTGAACAGATGTTTACCTACTGCAAACATGATCACACATGTGATCACACATGATCATGGGCAGCCTCCAGTGCCAAAGTGTCCTTTGATTATTTTACGTCTGTTCTGCTTGGAAAGTAAATAGACCTGTTTCAAGTGGCCCTCAAGGGGAAACCATCCAAGGAGGACTGTTGTTATGTTTGTTAATGACTTGATTGTGGGAATATCCTCAGAGTTAGAAAACACATTCACCCTCAAAGGTTTTTACTCAATAGATTTGTGCGTATCGAACATAAATTGATCCACACCATCAAGGAGTTTGACTCTGAAAACTTTTTTTATTTTCCAGTAAAAGTTAATAGATATGTGTGTATGAGAATGCTAAAGGCACAGTGATGGAAATTATGCTGAGAGGTTTTTCATGTGGCGAAGATGTGTGTCTCTATTCTCAGCGTTTCTGTCCATGTTCTGAAATGCTGAATGGTGATAAAGAACAGAGTGTCAGAGGGGTAAATGAAAGGGAGACGGGGAGAGGAGAGGGGAAACAGGGTTGATTTGGCGTCTGCATGCAGCCACAATAAGCTCTACTCAGAATGGGCAGACACAGTGCTGAAATATGCATGAGTCATTTCCCAGTGGTGGGTTGCTGGTGTGGTGGGGAGTGAAGCCGTGAGTGGAGCAGCTTATTTATTAAATTACATGAAACAGCTTTAAGGGATTAAGAATGCCTAATGTTGCCTTTTGTTTTCACTCATCGACATTAGGATGCTAACGGAGAAAAGGCAGGTCTGAGCACAAAGAACGATAGTTGCCCATCATAAAGGGACGGAATAATCCTATTTTTATCTATTGTCAGAGATCCCAAGCAGCCAATAAGTCATATCTACTGGGGGCGTATAAACAGTGTTATGTAAGTGGGGAGCACAACACCGGCACATTGGTTTACCGCTGCCGGAACACTGCTCAGTCAAATATTAGGCTGTGCAACCTCGATACCTCACAAGCGTTGAGCTCAGAGCAAGACATTTGTCTCAGAGCTTGTGAGTGTGTGTGTGTGTTTGCGTGTGTAGATGTACTTGTATTAATCATGTTGTGGGGACATAAATCTGTTTACACAGTCACATTGTGTACTGACTCCCAAAGCAAGTTATGGCATCGCAGTACCGTCATCTTATAAGTGCATTTATTTGCATCTATCTGCCAGCTGTAGCGAAAGTGAAAGTCTTCGCCAAACTTGTGTGGTCTGCCCATTGTTGTTTCATTGTTGCGACGAGTGTCTTACTCTTATAAGATTATCTTTAAATCCAAAATATGGGGCAGACTTTTGCATAGAGATTGAAAAATTTGTAAACATAAATTGACTAAAAAGGTGCCTATAAGATGACACAGTAAGAAGATATTGATGCCTTAGAAAAAGCAAAAAAAAAAAAACAACATTTTAAGTAGCAAAATGCATTAACCTGGTGAAGTATCACATTATTATACAACAGAATCACCTCTAGAAAGTTTACCTCAGTCTGTGCTGCAAAGAAGTTGGGGTTGTTTTCAAAGTATTAAATAAACAGACTAATGCATTTTTTGTGGAATTTGTTAGTCTGTAGGAAAGAAAATACCTTGTTTATGCAGTCAGACTCAGGGTTAAAGTGTTGATTGCTGCCCTCAATTACCTTCAATTTAAGTAAATGTACCAGTACTTAAAAGACCTCGCTCCTGTTTATACAGGTTCTGGGCGCTAAATGGTTTGAGTGTTTCCTACTGTTGCTTCGCCTTCCATCATGCAGCCTCCCACTGTGTTATTGTGTGACATTGCACCATGATAATACTGAGATTTCTTTATCATTCTCCCAATACGACAATCGACACAAAGTCCTCTGAGCAAATCGGTCTGTCAGTCTGTTTGAAAGTTTTGGGGAAAAAGAGGATTGCCGTCAGATTTAGGCTTTGAGTTCGCAGGGGAGGAGGGAGGGGGGTTGACAGGGAGTTGAAAAGAGAGAGAAATCTCAGAAAAGAGACAGAGAGGAAGATAGGAGGCCATGTTGGGGAGCGATTGGATATATCTTGTGAGTAAAAATGAATAAGATGACTAATGCATCAAATTCAAGTGCTTACACACTCATGGAGGCATTTGTACAACCTCTCAAGCCTCTTTACTTTCCCCCAATCCTAATCCTTAATCTTTTTATAGCAATATTTAACCACGGTAATTGATTGCAACTATGCGACCTAAGGCTTATCTCAAAGCACTTCCTCCACCCCTAATACTATTAGCCTTGAGAGGGAGACTCGACAACAGAGAGGAGACGAGAGAAGAAAATCTGTATGTCAGTGTCCTTCATAGCTCAGACAAACTTCTCTAAGGCGTGCTGCTGAGTGATGGCCGGCAGCACTGCGAGGAGGAGGGGGAAAAAACGGGAATAATCCAGAATCACTCCACTTCTCCCCACGGAGGCTCTAATATAAAAAAGGTATGATGATTTAGCACACCAGTGTTCGTCTCAGGGACCTCTGCCATAACCGGGCTTAAGCAGTGCTGGGGGATTCCTTAATTGGCTTGTTTCTTGTCAGGGACACACTGAGGCCAATATCTAATGCGCTCCCACTCGGCATCTCGCTGACAGCAGAACATATCCTGACAGCTTTTTGGGCTAACCCTCACCGTGTGAGGAATACAGCAAAGCTGAGTTAGAGAAAGAGAAAGAACTGGAGGGAGGTACAGGATGGATGCAAATGGAAAAAGAAGAGGGGAAAAATAGAGGGAGGGAAGAGTGAGGAGATTATTAGTGCCTAGCTGAGCGCATGGAGCTGAATACATGAATACAGGAAGTAGTGGCAACCAAGGAGAGAAAATAGAATATGTGGTCGCTGTTAGACAGGTAGAGTTTAGACAGATAGACTTGTGTTTCTTTTGAAATGAAAAGCTCTGGAAATCTTCTCAAACACTAACAGGTCAGCAGTTGAGTCTAAATAAAGAATACTTGCAGGTAGGTGTTTTAGACAAACAATATATCAATGAAAACTAATACAGAGGTACCATGGCAATGGTACATTTATTAAAAGCACTGTTATACATTTGCACGTATAATTACATGTCGTAATACTATATTCATATGCAGTAAATTCATTAACAGTTGGGTTTAATGAAACTACGGAAAAGCTATGAAACATCCAATTCAAACTTCAAAGTCCACTTTCATATTATGATATCATATGAGGCATTGGCCAGATCAAGTGGGTTTCTTCATCCTAGTGGTCACGTGGAAGTTTAGTGCAGGTGCTGCATAATAAATCATGACTACCAAGAAGTATCCCTATGTCTTTGCTAAACACCCTTTAGGACACAAAAACAGGGACTTTTGCATAGGCAATTTCAGGTTTAAATGAAATGCTCTCATACCCCCAACGCTTGTGTAATATTGCATCTTTGCAGAAATAATAATTAAATCACCATTATACTGCAAATGTTTCCTAAATGATCGTTCGGATGTGATTTGAGCGCAGAAACCAATTTCGCTTTGGAATATTGGGGTATTTGACATTTCCTTTTGCTCTTTTTATGACTATATTGCACTTTATATGACCATTTTACTGACTGAGAAGTGATGTAAACTCCCCATTCCCCATATTCAGCTGTCTTTGTTTGTCTACCCTTGCTTCTTCTTCTTTCCTATTGTATTCCTCCTCTTGTCCTGTTCTCTCCTTGCTGTGTTTCTCGGTCTACTTCACCCTCCCTCCATTTGTCCAGCGCTCTCTACTCCCCTCCACCCTCACCTTTGCTGCACATTGATGGCAATGCACTGCAAGGGAAAAAAACTAGGTGTGTGTATGTGTGTGTGTGTGTTTGCTGTAAGATGAGCTGACAAATGCTGGCAGAATCCTCCTACTCTAAATGCATAGCCAAGAGGAGACAGAGACAGGCAGCAGGACAGCAAGAGGTTAATCTGAGAAACCATTTATTTTTTATAAGTAGTTACAAGCAGCAACATGTGAGGCAAGCACTTAAACCAGTATTCAAGCAGTCAATCATGCATTAGTATACACAGGCAGATAATCAGAAGTAGCCATTTAGAGAGATAAAATAGTCAGACATAGAAAAATGGCTCTGTGGGCTTACACCTTCATAAGTGCTCCCTTAAATGACAAATTGGTTCTTTTAATGTTCAAGGAACTCTTGTAGGACTGTCTGACTTTTCATTATGATCCTTCATAATAAGTGGCTCTATGCAGAGCCAAGGTTTAGTCAGTCCATACAATCCTAATGGTCATTCCATTTAAAATCATCAAGGGCCATCTGCTTGACCATCTCTGATTAGCTTGAAACATTTTTCATCATAAACTATAGATATTTAAAATGGTATCTGTCAAATTTTAGATTGACCAGAGATGTACTATTTTGTTTAAATTGCCCATTGACCCACTTTCTGCATGTTTTTAGATGCATTGAAATGTTTTTTTTTTTAGGGACTGTTCACAATAAAAGCCTGAAATGTTTGCTGTTTTTTCTCATCATGCAATTGATTCAGCCTCTGGTTCAGAAAATATCACTAGTTGACTTCTGCAGTGTCAATTTTATGTTAATGTGTGCTCATGATGGCTTTGTTTTTTTCATATTTTAAATCAGAGCTCATCTACTTGCCCAATATTGAATGGCATGAGGAGAAGTAAGTCTAAGTGGTAATTTTCAGGCTTTTATCTTTAATAGTTCCTGAGATATTGTCATCCAAACATAGCCTCAAATGTCAATGTGAAAAGGGTTAAGGTTAGGGTTAACCCTCTCACACATATCCTTATAAATATCCACATTTTATGTTTTAAAAATTCCATATAAATCAGAGATGGTTGAGCTGAAACTGTTTTAAAAATCAGATGATTTGAAATAGAATGACTAATTTTAAGTAAAATCTAGATTGGTTCAGTCAGTCAGCTATGAAAGTTCTGCTCATCTTAGATTGACCCGACCTGCTGACACAAACATACTCACAGCAACATATACACCGAGATTTGCATATTGACAGTTCTCTCTGCATCTTTCTCGTTCACACACAGCACACGCACTGTAAACTTGCGTGCGCAGACAGAAAAGAAAAAAGAAAGATCACACACCAGGGTGCACATAGAGGTTACACACGTGCACACACACACATGCACACATGCTCATGTGCGCACCAAAGGAACAGTGAGGTGGCCCAGTTAGAGGAAAGCCTGCCCAAGGTTACGGTGCTTTATCTCTAGTAGGCTGTTTACTCCTGTCTGTTTCACTTGACTTGCATCAGAAAATATATTACAGTGACAATGACGCATCTCTGCTGTATTCCAAACCTGAACCTCAACTCTGCTCTTCTCAGCGGTGAATTTATGTCCAGTGCCAGCAGGCTGATCGCAGGCACAAAAAGACATTATAGCTTGGTCACACCAGACAAACACTGGGCTAACTGAGGCAGGCAGAGGGGATCAACCTGGAATTTTACCAGATTTCTTAATGCTTGTAGATGCTACACTGTGGCCGCGATGCTAGTGACAGTTCCGTTATTGGGTAAGGATGACATGGATTTGCAGATGCTGTCTGTTCTCTACTTTTATCTTGTATCAAGTCTATTTAAAATATGCCTTTTGTGCAAAATACTTAAATGTCTTTAATCCCTGACAAGCTTCATGTATCTAATTCTACTAAATAACATGTTGTCTTTGAGATATCCCTGACATTTTAGAAGTCTGAGCAGAACAAAACAGCTCAAATAGGTTTAAGAAATCAGCCTCCAGTTCTTTGTCACTGGAGCAGCTTTGGAAAGTATTACTTGTCCATGTCCTAGATAACATTTTCAGATGTCTTTCTGCTAGACTGACAGAAAATTGTACACAAATGTGAATTCAACTTTTCGAGATAAAAAAAAACAGATTTAAATCCTGTATTAGAAAGTGATCTTTCTTAGGGAAGAGACCCTGACTCTTTCTATCAACTGTTGAACATCTTTCTTTGTCTCCCAGATTATGTGTGGTTGATTGAAACAGGATTTTTCTTTGGGGCTGTCTATATAGTCTTGTAATAGCTTTGTGCCTAGCAGAGCAATCGCAGTGCTCCATCAAGCTCTGACACATCCATTTGTCACACTCTCTGTGGTCAGATAGAAAACCAAGGGAAGACGCACGCATGCACACACATACACAAGTACACACATGCACACACACTGAGATATAACTCAAGAAACTGTGTCCCGGTCCGTAGTACATATGGTGTTATCATATTTTGATGCCAGTGGAAAAAAATGCATCTTCACCTGTTGTGTTGTTCGGACATGGGCATGCCATGAACTGCTGAAAGAGCCATGGAAGAAAATACAAGCTGACACTTTCAAATGGAAAAAGAAACAGAGATTGATCAACACTAAGTTGACATTTTATATTCTGTTTGATCGATGGAGTCAATCAAGTGACAAGCTAAAGTGGGAGATGCATTATCAGTGGTAGAAGTACAACACAGCTCTGTAGATTAGGCCATTTGTAAATGTTACAACTTTACACTTACACCTAATTGCTTTCTGTTGTATAAATCACAGTTGTAATATTTTTGCATATTGATTTTTTGGACCGTCCAGTGCAATACCACAACTATGACCCCAATCCACCTCCCTGACTGTGTTGAGAAAACTGAACATTAAATTAAATGTAGAATGAATGACACTTTTTCAAAAAAGTCAATTGTATGTTGATTGAGGCAACATTAATACTAATAATATCATTTTAACCAGTTATAGCACTCAAACACCACTTCAAGCAGAATTGTAGAATTAAGGAAAATGTGCACAAATTGCTCAAAATGTCAAGCAGAGAGCCCTGAAACACTTGCTGATTTCACAGCTCTGAGCCTTTGCAAACTTGATAAAAGGCAGGTTTGTAAGTCCATGAGTCTGTAATAGTGTGACAGTGAAACTGATTGGTAGAGATACAAATATAATAAGCACTGATTCCCAAATATTCTATTACTGACAAACATATTTAAAGCCGTCAAATAAGTTGCATACATAAAATAGACACATCTGAAGCAACTGATTGAATATTTTTGGTGTATTTTGTCAAATCACATGTGCACTATATTTCTAACAATTGTATTTTCTTTCATTATTTATACACAGATTGTTATATAGTACCAATCAGAAGTTTAAATTCATTATACAATTCACTTTATCATGTGCTGATTGTACCTGCATGGTTCAGAACAAGACATTTTCTAATTTAGGAAAGGCAGCCTTCTTTGATCTCAAACATAAATAGCTATAAACAGCATCAGTTTTCACTCTTGGCGATAATAGCCTTATAATTTGCGCTGCACCAGTCGATGAAGGTCATGCTGTTATGTTAAAAATGTAAGTGGTTTCTATACATATTCAGAAGGTCAGATGGTTTCCAATGGATTCAAATAATTTCCATCCATATTCACAGTATGCGTCTACCACAGTGTTATGAAGGGTGGGGGATAGAGAGAGATGTGCCCGTCGTAGGTTTGACATATTAGAGCCTATTCCTCCTGCTAGGTGAGTAGAGTTTGCATGCCTCTATGTGCAACCGTAGGTGAGACATGTAAAAAGCCCTCCATTTGCTCAATGAAAGCTTGAATCCTCAGATTGAATCCTTGGCTGATGCAGTTTGAATACAAGTCGCCCACCTTCCAAACTCCCTTGATCCCAATTCCTAGAACTAGTGGTGGTTGTGGATGGGTAGGAGTTTTGCTGGATGTTGTTAAAAATACTGGGGCAGGAGATTGATCTCAGCACTGCAGGATAAAATCTCGTCCGTTTCACACTTGGTATCAATTTAGTAAACCTCCAATGGTGGCAAAGTCCTTGCATATAATATTATCTTCCTCCAAGACTTCCGAAACCCACTTAGAAATAACATATTTGAGTAAAACATGAAATAAAGACAGATCACTGGCAAATATAGAACTGTTACTTGGGTTATGATAAATTATTGGAAGGAAGTTACGAAAATTGTCAGCCTTGATGGAATAAGTGGAATGATCCTCTTATATTGAGCATGAGCCATCTTTATACAGGTAACCATACTGATAGGGCTATTTGTCAAATTGTATGCATTTACTATATAATTTGATAAATTAATTCTGAATAGTTTGAAAGTGGGAGACACTATGCAATAATTAAAAAGTTTGCAGTTCATTTGTGTGGTTCTCTTTTCTCTTCCGTCAATGAAATGGAGTTAAAGCTGCAATAGAAGAAAGACAGGGTCACTTGGCAAAGAATCATCCCCTGGAGCTCAACAGTTTATCCTCTTGGTGGCTTTTATAAGCAGAGAAAGATGGATAGAGACAGAGACCCATCTTGTTTTATTCTCAGCTCTCAGGTCTAACTTCAATCCTGATCTTCGATCCTACATGGGCAGGTTGATGGGGGGGTGTTTGGGGTCAGAGGATGGTTCCTGTTAGAGGGATATGGTTTCATTGGAGATGGATGTTTAGTCTGGCAGGCTCTCTAAAATGCACTTAACATTTTATACAAATTCTGAGAATGCTGAAAGCCATACCTCACCACATGCTTTCTCTATCTATCTCTTCGCTGCTCTCTTTGTCCTAATTGATCGAGCTGCCCAGACAATCCCGTATGGTCTGCACTTATTTCCAGTCAGGCTTGTTTAAGCCTTACAGACTGGAGTCAGATGGCTTTGCTAAGGGAAGATGTCTCCTACGGTTACGAGAAAGAAGGCAGGCAGGGGAAAGAGAGTGCAACATGCTAAATTAAAACCCAAGGCAACTATAACAGCATCTTGGAAGTGTCATAGTGGATACTTGGGCCAACCATTACTATGATGTCATATCAGATGTGTCCAAATAACAGCTTTTTTTCCCACAATAACCTATTTAAACATTTAATTTAAAGTTACAAACATTCTGTGCATTCTGAAATCCCTGCAAATATACTGCATTTCCGCTTTATAATAACCCATCTGTGAGAATGATATGGGGTACCATATCATTCCTCATACTATTGTCTCATACAGTACACTATAGGTTTCTATAGATCAATAAATGCACACCTTACTAAGAGGCTCCACAGAGAGCCAACAGTTGGTTATGGGAATTAAGCCTATCACAGTCTGTTGCAATCCTATATGAGCCATCCCTGTGATAGACTGGTCTCCTGCTCAGTGTGTTTGAGGATACAGCCCCTGACAACTTTACACATTGTACACTGAAATCGATAGTGGCTGTTTGGTCATTCTCGACCAGTCATAAGTAACACATAGGGCTGACCAATAACTGATGTTTTGCCATTAAGCTTGAGCTTGAAATAGTGTCACAGCACACACGAATGCACCCATATGGTCTTTACTAGTAAAGCTTTTTTTTTCTCTCAGCGACAGATTGGGTCACACCAAATGTCACCTCTAACTGGTTCTATTTTGGTCTTGTTCACCCACTGATCCACTACAACTTCCTTCCCAAGACACTCTGTCTGTTCTCTATGGTATAACCCAAATCTAACTTTAACCTCCTGGTATGAAAATATCACACTACTTTGTAGTTTTTGCTCATAAATGTAAAGTAGCAGTTGTTTTAAGCTGGTTACGCAAATGGTAATTGTGGACAGTTTGATGAAGAGGATGGTCATAATTTCCACAACAGCAAAAAGTCACATTTTGGAACAAATGTAATAAAAGGTGGATTTGTCTTTGTATCTATTTGTTAAAAAGGCAAGACAAATGAACATCATTATCACAATCTTCTTTATTAAATTTATTCATTCTGTATCATTTATATTGTGGAGATAAATCTGTTGGCTTTGTCAGTTTAGTAATCTTTGTTTTGGGGATTTCCGTTTAGCTTAAATTTAATGTGCAACAATTACTGTGCTTAAGTGAAGTCCAACCTTCCTGTTCTTACCTTAAACTCAAATCTCTATCTTAAAATACTGCTTGAAAATTGTCTTCTGCTAAATATTCTCCAAATCTTTCTTATGAGAGAACACTTGGCCTTCAACCATTCTGCAAAACACACATTTGCATGATCCTCACACACTGTTACACACAGTTCAGCTTTCTTTACCTCTTGTCTGTTCGGTCTTACTGTCTTGCGACTCTGTTCATCTTCCCCCTCCCCATCCTCTTGATATCTCTCTCCCCCTTCTTTTTATTTTTTCTACCTCTCTCTCTCACCCTCCTCTCCCTCTCTGTCTCTCTGACAGCCTCTTCTTAACAAAGAGCAGCAGACTGTGAAAACAGGCAAGAGGCTTGTTGTGGGTGTGTTTGTCTGTGTTTCATCCACTATGTCTGCACAGGGAGGATAGTGTAATTAACTAGATAAAACACTGGAATTGAAGTGATATTTATTATGTTCCTCCGGATTGCGCAGGTATTTTATTGCCTCTGTTTAATCATTGCTTCTTGTAATAATGCTAAACTCAGGTGCACTCTTGAGATATTAATTTTTCAGCGCTTTCATTGGAAATACTTATCCAGTGGGTCCTTAAACAAGGCTTTGTATTAGGCCATGATGAGTTGTTGTTTAATTCATTAAAAAAAGAAACTAACAAGTACGCAGAGGTTCTGTGTTGATGATCCGAACAGCAGGGGTGTAACGGTACACAAAAGTCACGGTTCGGTACGTACCGCGGTACAGAAGTCACGGTTCGGTACGGTACGGTACGGTTCTCAGTTAAGGGGAAAAATGGAAAAAAAAAACGTGCTTATAATTAATCCAAAACATTTGTTTATTCATAGTTTGTTGTTTTTTCCTTGCAGCGGGGATAGTTAAGATGGTGCCTTGTAGACTGCTGTCAGAATTACATCACTGCTGTTACCACCCATAATCATGCAATAAACCGTCACAACTTTCCACATAGCCCGCAAAGTTTGAACAGGAAAAATATATGAGGGACGTCTCAGAGACGCCGGTGGGAGAGTCAGAAGAGCGAGAAGAGGCAACTTACGAGGCATCCGAGCGCGTGTCTAAGTCCGCGTCTTAAAGCCGTTCAGTAGCCTCTTGGATTGATAGCCGCTGGAGTGAAGGTGGATGGAATAATTCCTGGGAACTGCCGGTGTGGAGTAAAGCTGCAATCCTGACCTTTACCAACTGACTGACTGACTGACTGTCCCTGGTATTGTGAGTACCGGTGTGAGCACTGTAAATACTAATTACGTTGTTTCACGGCGCTAAGAGACGCTATTCACCTGGCTTATTACTTGATTTCCTGTTTTGGATTTCTGAACTGTAATTTGAGTTGTCTGGATTGGACTGAACTGTGGGGGGAAACCGGGACGGAGTCTTTAATTTACTGGACTGAACTCACTGCAATCGCCACACAAGCACATTCATCACTTCACCGTGATCACTGATTGTTTTTTGTTAATACACTGCTGAATGCTGAATTGATTTGTGGTCTGTCTGTTTGTTTGAACATCGCTGTTTTGCTTTTGTGGTTGAATTATCCACCACCTGGTCACTTACTCAGTGTTGTATGGTTTGACAAAAGACTGGCAACCCTCCTTATTAATTAGGTCAAACCCGCGACAGCCTTTACAGTGTGTAAGTTTGACGTGTTGCTGGATGCACAGTTGAGGACCACTTCACAATGTTGACATATGGCTTTCATCTTGTCCACTTGTTTTTCTCCTTTTTCGTACTTCACCAGGAAACCGAAGTGATCCCAAACGGGTGATTTTAATGACAGCGGAGCGTCTTCCAGCTCTGGCTTCTTGTTGTTAGCATTAGCCTTCCCATTCGCTAACCATACAGACTAGGCTTATCACAGAAGCGCCGGCAGGAGAATAAAGGGTCCGTCACATCCTGTGGTCCACTGGAAACTCCTACTTGTTTTTAGTTCCACAATACTGTATAACTGTGAGACGGAGAAGGTCTGCCACAACTGTGGGCACTATAAGGTTTTAAGTTTCGCAATTAAAATAATGCTGTACATTGGCCATTCTTAATAGTTTTTAAATTTTTGAACCGCGGTACACCTCTGTACCAGACCGAACGTGCCTGTACCAAATGGTATACGGGTACGAGTACGTATATTGTTACACCCCTACCAAACAGGGAAATGTCTTGTAATGTGTCATGGTAATAACAAACACCGCTTTCACCTCCGCTGCAAGTTGTTGCTGTGGTGTTGCTCCTGTTTGACACGAGGATCCCATTTTATCGACTTTGCGGGGAAACAACTTTGTTGGTTTCATCACATCTTACATCCATCAACAATACTAGATGGCAGCGTAATATTACTGCAACTCAATCAATACAGTAATGTTTCTGCAACAAAGGTTCCTTGTGTGTCAGACCAATAAAGCAGATTTGAATTTAATTGAATTGGGACTGAGAGAAAGAGATAAGAAAGAATGAGATAGCGGTGACCTTTTCTACAGTTTGAAATGTCAGAGTTGTCTTTATCATTGACTCCAGTGTTTGGCTAAAATTGACACCAGTTAGGGCCCGGCGTTTGACTCATCAGCTTGGAGAGCTGATCTGAAGATATTCCCTGACAAAGAAATTATTTTGAAAAGGTCTGTTAATTAGGCTCAAGGGTACAGAGAAATGAAAGCCTCACAGAAACCTCTTATTTATTTAGGACTCATAAAAAGCAAGCACTACAGTAGCTCCAAGTAACATTCTGTAAGATCTCTCCTTAACAAAAGTGAAACTCAACATTGAGTTAATGCTCCAGATAGACACTGTGTGTGTGTGTGTGTGTGTGTGTGTGTGTGTGTGTGTGTGTGTGTGTGTGTGTGTGTGCGTGCGTGCGTGCGCGCGCGCGCGCGCGCGTGTGTGTGTGTGTGTGTGTGTGTGTGTGTGTGTGTATAGCAGCTTTCCTCTACCTGGGT
>OMNN01024050.1:0-23540 GCA_900302755.1 Chromis chromis
ACAACATGCTCCTCTGTATACTGTTTTTGAAACATCCATCCATTATCTATACACCGCTTAATCCTCTGTAGGGTCACGGGGGGGCTGGAGCCTATCCCATCTGACTCGGGCGAAGGCAGGGGACACCCTGGACAGGTCGCCAGTCTATCACAGGGCTACACATAGAGACAGACAACCAAGCACACTCTCATTCACACCTAAGGACAATTTAGAATCATCAATTAACCTCAGCATGTTTTTGGACTGTGGGAAGAAAGCCAGAGTACCCGGTGAAAACCCACGCTGCACAGGGAGAACATGCAACCTCCACACAGACAGATCCCAGGCGTCCTAACCGGGACGCAAAACAGGGATCTTCTAGCTGTGAGGCGACAGTGTTAACATCCGAGCCGCTGTGCAGCCCTGCCATAAAAACATGATACATTTATCTTATTTTCCACTTTCATTGAGTTAGATTTTTTAACCAACATAAGCTCTGATCATAACTACCAAATATTCATTTATTTTCAGGATTTTAACCCGTTAAATCTCAGTTTCAACCCACCGGTTACAAGTTCGCTTCACAAACCACTAGGCCACAACTGCCCCTATATATTCACTAATTCACTCTTGCAAAAAACTCCAGACAGGCTAATTGCAGAAAATGAGTCAACCAAATATGATTCATCTCAAATGCAGCAGAGATAAAAGCTGATGAATCAAGTACAGATAATGGAATTAAATAATGGCAGAATGAAACAAAGAAAGACAGAGGAAACACTGCTCTGTACATGTGGTGACATTTTGAACAAAATACAAAATGTGCATCAGGAAAAATATCCAACTCTTTCTCACCTGCTTTGTAGCTGATGGAATTTGCTGAAGATACTGATTTCTTGTAACACAGGAACACGCTGGAGCCCCACTGAAAGATTTATCACAAGGTTACGCTCATACTTTTGGAGTTGATGATGCTAAAGTGCTGGCTGGCTAAAATTCAGACTTACCATGCCACAGTTGAGGTTCTTGTCCACTTTGCAGAAGGTATGTGGTGGTGTTTCGCCCTTGCTGGTGACAATGACGCAAATGTCCGTCACCGCCAGCGAGTTCTGAGGCTGGACAGGTGGCGCCCGGCGGAGGGTGATGAAGATGCGCTGTGACGTCGCAGAGCTGTTGTTGACATTGGCGCATCGTCCGTACGGCGTAGCCTGGATGACCTCGCAGCCCTGGATCAGACGCTCCTTACCCTCATACAGCACCCTGAGAAACACAACAAACAGTATAAGTGTCCAATTGGAACCTGATATGACACGGAACCCTTTGTGTCCTCATAACGAGTCTTTAGGGCTAAACCTAAATACAAAAGTGTTCAAAATATTGAGGAAAGCGGCTCAGACAGAGTGCTGTCCTGGAATCACTTTGCCAGACATGGATTCCACTTTTTAAACAGGCTTCACTGCCAAAAGAAAAATAACTGGCATTCTAGTGACGCAATAGTTTACAGTCCAAATACAGAGGGGAACTTGAGGAATTTGTGACAGGCAGCTGAACGGAAAAGGCAAGAAAGCTCTCCACATCCACTGCAACAAACTGCGGACCTCTTCGGTAGGTTATTTTTTTTCCTGATGCCCTCCACAAGTTCCTGAGTAATGAGCTGAGCAGCCTAAAGTGAAGGCTTCCAGAGAATCTTCCAAAACAGAATTACTAGCAGGACAAATTCATGGCTGTCTAGTTTATAGTTCCATCAGCTATGCACCAAGTTATGTTTCCTGACTGAACGCAGGCAATAGAATACAGAAGCTTTGAAAAGACAATGATGATTTCACATTGTTGTGTGGTGTCATGCAGCAAAAATAAGCGAACGCCGAAACTAATAGGTGGGTTAAAAAGACATTTTATAGATCTATATGATTTTAAAATCGCCAAAATTACACTATTTAAAAGAACCAGAAACTGTAAAAACAAGTCGCTGGATTTTCAATTTTCCAGCAGTCTTTGAACCAATTGTGTGTGACTTCCAGTTCTGTTGGGAAAATTAAACAAATCCATGCTTAAGAATGTGATATTTCAAAATCACTTACTTCTAATTGTGCCATTTAAAAAGTAGTCAAAAAATAAACCATGTCAACTAAACACATTCTGTAAAAAAACAATAGAAATTCTGTACTCTAAGCGTAACCGAAAAGCCATGACTGACACAACTGTGAACAACAGTCATGTGATAAAAAATTTAGATTGCAGGCTGCATTTACACAGAGCAGATAGAACACAAGCATGGAAATGAATTAAAAACAAAAACAGTAAAATATCTATAGCATGTGGAGGCCCCAAATATTTTAAGTACGATAAATATTAAATGAGATTCAACTTTGTTTTTCCGTTTTTCTTATGATTTATGGCATTATAACTGTGAAATAGTGCACAAAACTACTTTTTTAAACTCTCTCTACTTCTTGCCATAGTTGTACTGTTTCCATAGAGGGGCTGGACTTGATAGTCCAGTGAAATATGACCCCATAGGGAGTAAAAATATGACAAAAAACGCCCAGAAAGCCCTTGCGGTATTGAGGGTTAACTACAATATGAAGCCTTGGCAAAGAAAACAGAACGCCGTGTCGTTTAAACACAGGACAAAAGACAACATAATTATGTATTTTCATTTAACAACATGGTATTGTGCTTTAAAACTGCATTAACTGATTTTCGGGTAATTTGAATTTTACACAACTAGCTATAAAAACAACACAATATATTATATTCACAACCTTATTGAGTTAATATGGTGAATGTATTGGAAACCTTTTACAGCTAAGTCCAAATATTCACTGCCTCATCAGCTCTTTTTTTGGCTTCACCAACATCAAATGTCTACGTCTTCAGTGTCTAAATGCTGCATTGTGTTCACCAGCTAACCACTATCTGTGTATATCTGACATTTGTTGCTGAAAAAGTAGGATACATTTGATTTTTAAATGTTTTTTGCTGCATCGATCAACCGAAACATTAAAGTTGCAAGCTGTAAACGCACAACAAGGATCAAAAAGGTGCTAAAATGCAGGTGAAAGTTGAGAGGAGTGTCTGGTGATAAATCTGCGAGTTCACAAGTACAAGTGCCCCCTTTAAAAACAAGGAGCCATTTGATCAAAGTTTTCCATAATATTATTGATTAATGCAGATTTAAGTTGTAAGAAAACATTATACACACAGACAAAGCCAAAGCCGACTCCTTTTTATTAAAGTTAATACTCCTATAATGCTCAAAATTCACACAGTAAAAATCCTGTCAAAGTCCTGCATCTTTTTATACTCAACAATAAAGAGTGAAACAGGTTTCATCAGGACAATGTACTGACATTTACTTAATATCTGTTCAACGTGGAGCTTTAATTTCAGATATGTTTGACAGTTTAATGAAACTTATTGCATAATATTTTATTAAAACCTGCCACACTGTCCACAGTGCTCTGATCATTCCCATCAACACAGCATTAGTGTCTATATAAATTTTAATATATATACAGTACGTCTAAGAAAATCAAACAGCCTTTACTATGTTTTTAATTTGTTTAGTTTTTTCGCCTTAAAAACAAAAGTAATCTAAAAGTAGCGATAAGGATACTGTTAAAGTACCAGACCGATAAGCAGTATTGGTAAAAGTAGCAGTACCGTTAAAATCTTAACAATACCCATCCCTAATGATGAGAAAGATGAGTAACTGTGGCTCTCTGGTGGGAATAATCTCTGGTTCTCAGTATGCGGTCGACACCACTGACTTTCTTCTTAAAGCTTCCCGTTAAGGCCTCAGTGAGAGCTCTGTCTTCAATGGGTGATATGAATCAGACTTATTTACCGGCTGACTCATTCAAATCCCAGACATTAAAGCGATTCTCATATCCAGCTGAGTACAAAAAAAACACTTTGAATGTAGCGACAGACTTTGCAGTTTGTGCGTTACGTGGTTCTGCCTCCATGTTTGTCCTACTGAGGAATGTCACACACCAAAAAGCAAAGTAATCAGCGCTCCACTGTGTTGGATTTTTATTTATTTTTTGCATGACTCTGGGGCTCCATGTCCTCCTTTTCCTTCTGGACAATGCCATGTGGGAGGCCAAAAAAGCTTTGACTGCTGCTACCTTGTTCAAACTTAACTAAAACACATATTTTGAAATCCTGGGCAGGCTTCAAGGCAGCCGCTGCAGATATAATAGTCCTGAAACACTCCATTTATTCTGAAAAGAGTGCAGGACAAACATAAAGAGGCCAGGAGAAGAGTTGCCAACAAATTCTCAGTTAGGAAACAAAAAACAGCATCCTAATGGGCACAGAGAGTCGTGTCTATCCGGAGCCGCAGGCTGGGAAAGCTTCACTGACAGCAGAGGCAGCAGAAGGAACAATAAATGATTCACCATTTTATTTAAATTTATTCTTTAAGTGGAATAAAATGAGTAGCAGGTTTAAGAGTTGTCAGCTGATGGGAAAGGATAAAAATATTTACTGATCTTCTGCCAAACTAAACAGGAAGTGAATGCATCTACTTGTGGTATCTTTATCAAAACAATCAGTATTATCGTATTGCTTATTAATAACAGACCACAGAGTCATGAATTTTGCATTAAGAGTCTCTTAATATTATCTCTCTTTGCAGCAATACAGAAGAGAAGACTACAGTAGCTGGTAAAATCTGTTTTAATCAGCGACGCAGCTAAGGAGGCTGGATAACAAACTGTAAAGTAGCTATGCAAGTTCTATTTTTTACACCCTATAGATCTATTTGCATGCAAACCTGGATTGCACAATCCCTTTAAGGAAACACGACTCGACATACAATCTTCTGTTTACGCTCAGAGCACTAGCAGCTGCGGCAGCTCGGCAAATTCAAAACTACATTTAGCAGAATGGAATCTCATCAATAACCCATGAAATGAACCAAATTCATGACAGAACAAACTCTGGTGTGTTTCAATATCGACACAACAGCGGAATCTCTTTCACAGAGTGAATCTCATGAAACTGGAAACACCCGTTTGTTAGCGGGAAGCTTACACAGGCTTTAGACTCAGGCGTGTGGGTTAATACAACTCAGGCTGTTGCATCATTGTTCTCAATGAAACTCTCCTGCATGTGATACTTCTAATTCATTCACTTAACAGACACAAAACAGGAGTGATGAAATGTAGCTTGTAATTCTAGTTCCCCTCTGTTTAAGAAAGAGCAGCGGCAGCTTTAAATTACAATGGAGTTCCCTTTTATAAGATAATGGAAGGAAGCGGGAAAATCCTATCAACAGACAGGATTAGAGAGGTGTGGCTGATAGGGAGAACTCCATGACGAAATCAGGCCAAGTGAATGTCAATACACCTACTTCCTTCCATCACTTGACAAAAAAAATGTGTTGACGTGCCATCAAAGCTGAACTGAGTAATGCAGTCAAACAAAACAGAGACAGTTTTTTTCTCTCTTTCTGAGCTGCCTAAACAGTGAAGTCCAGTTCACTGGTTTGCAGCTTTGCTTACAATCATATGCTGCTTTTATTCTTTCACATGAAATTCAGAAAAACAACAGCAGCTCCAAACATGCATGCAATAATTGTCTTAACATAATTGTAATTACTGATCTTTTTTCCACCCTCGAAGCTTATATCATTTTCCAGCCTGCTTCCAACACAATAGCACATATACAATCTGATCTAACACAGTGACACACAAGTTTATTGCCTAAAATGAAGTGAAATTCCATGTCGACTGCATGACAAGTTAACTCGGTGTCTAACTTAAAAGAAGCTCCAGTTTAGTACCAACAGACAACAACAGCACAACCAGCCATCTGTTCTGGTTAACAACATTTTCAGGCTAGCATGCAACCTGCAGTCCTGTTTATATGAACTACAACACGAAACACAAGCACAGAAGAGTATGAATTAGTGAATCTCAGGATGATGTAAATGTGTGTTCTGGTCAGAGGATTCAGAACAAACTTTCGGGAACTGGTGACTTGGGAGATCTTCTATAGACTTTAGTGGACTGATCTAGTGTAACACTGGTCTACAAGCAAGGTGCTTCCAGAATAAAAGTAGTGAAACTTCACTTAATTTGGGTCACTAATAAAGAAAAATTAAGTCAAAGGTGCTAATTGGCTATAGTTTAAGATACAGTATTGGGTCAAAAATTTAAATTTTATGCAGATTAATGAGAAAATGGTTCTTAACTGAAGGAAATGTTTGTCTCTGAGCTACCAGTTGTACCTCAAAAAGACACAAAGCAACACAAAAATGTGCAAAATGTCACTAACGACAAACAAAACGAAACACAAACAAAACACATGACAGAAATACAAAATGACAAAACAAGACATAAAACAACGAGATCGCAGACTCACCCAATGTCAATGAGCGGAGCTTTCCCCCGACCCCTCTTGTAGCACAAGAACAGCTCGGGGCTCTTAAGACTGCCATGATTAAGGTTTGCCTGCTGGCCGCTGTAGGTGCTGTCGATGCAGGTGAAGCCCTCAGGCACCGTTTCTCCTGCTGACCTGTTAATGACGGCCAGGTCAGTGATGGGAGATTTGGGCCCGCTGGACTTGGTCTCTGACAGGTCCTGCTCGAGAGGCGTGGACTTGTCTGTCAGCCCGGCCACCACAAAGTAGTCGGTCACACGGTGACCCTTATCCTCGATCATGGCTGGGCGTACCTGAAGAAAACAGACATTATTTGAAATTACTTTAATATAGCCTGGAGTGAATATGTCTAATAGATGAAGCCGTGAAGCTCACACAACAGCTTTTAGATCTCACTTTGGGACATTGGGATGGACTCCACATGCAAGCATACACAGAATGCTAAATAATACTGTGGCCAAGGAAATAAAAGGATCCCTTAAGAGTGCTGCCCCACAACGAAGCAAACAAACCGGGGAAAACACAAGGGGTAATTAAGGGACTGGATCTGCTGACATTCACAAACACTCTTGTCATTGTATATCACCGCACTGCTCCAAACATGTTGAGCGAGTAAAAGCTCTGGTGGCTGCACAGAGTCAAGGAAGAGTCGCTGAGCGTGGAGGAATGCTCAGAAATGCCACTGAGAGTATAAATCAAGCCGACACCAAAGTCTATAAAACATCTGAAACATGGGTTGCTTTCCAAATCGCATACTTTTTCTTTTTACTTTAAGTACGTACTGCAGCTGCCCTTACAAAGTACGCACTGTTTAAAGCAGTATGGACACAGTTACACATATTACGTCTTTGTATTATTGCACCTCAAGCTTTGACTGTCACAATCTGTAATGCAAAGTAAGCTGTCATCTGTGACATAGCTGTGAGGATGGTGGGTCAGAATGGCTTGCAAACTGCAAAATCCTACCAGATGCAATAAGACATCCTGGTATTTAGGCATACTGCATCTGACATACTAATATTTTTTCTGGTATACTATATAGTATGATAACATGGGTACCCATGATCTCAAATTTGGGTTTTTGCTTTCATGGTTAGTTGCTTTTAGCTGTTATGTATCAAATGTTGTCAAATCTAAGCAATGCATCCGTTAACTGTTGACCTCGGAGTTTCAATCGTAGCATCTGGACTTGCTTGAGTCTGTCGAAGATGTTTCACCTCTCATCCAAGAGGCTTCATCAGTTCTAACTGACTGGTTGGGAGTTCCAGATTTTTATACTCTTCAGGAGCCATTAACACTATTGAAGCTTGTGTCTGCTGGGTGTGTGTTGCCCCTCGCCTCATTATGCGACTCGTTAGGCCCTTTCCTCTCACAATGGGATTCGTTAGGGCCCTTTGTGGCCAGGTGAGAATGGTTCTGTTCTTCCTGGGTAGAGAATGTAAAACTGCATTGTAAACTCAACTAAGTCCAGATGCTACGATTGAAACTACGAGGATAACCATGACCTGGATGACTAAGAACCCAGAACTCACAGACACATTAACTGTTGACTTTTTAACCTGATATTTTCATCATAAAATACTGAAAATGCACAGAACATGCAAACTGGTTATACACACACTAAAAATATGACTAAAACAGAATACTGTATTTATTCTATCCTTTTATCATGTCTGAAATTCATGTCTTATTTATCATCTTAACAGCCCAGTTTCTAGCAAGTAGTTAGACAAACCCAAAAGGCAGAGATACCATATATCTGAAAACTAATCATTAAAAGTCTATATGTGGAGGGACAAAACCTCTGATCAACCTTGACCAAAATAAAGACGACAGAGCAGACGGTTGCCTAAGAAAAAAGAGTAACTTACAGCGAGCACATCCTCTTCAAAGAGCCTTTAGGACCGACACAGGAAGTTACATTTTTCCAGTAGTGAGTCAGCTGTGGCAGGAGGAATAAAAAAAGAAGGCGCTTTGTGCAGCCACAGCGAGCACACACAGCTCCGGACTTTATGAAGCAAACTCGTACAGCGCACTGTGGTTGACTGTAGTTTCTACTGTTTACCTATCAAGATGATAACAGTTACATCATATTACTGTGACGCGAGTGCAGGCATTTTGAAAAGGTGAAGCTAAAGGCGAAAAAAATCTAAAAGACGACAAGTGAAGTTGTTTCTAGCTGTCACTGGTGTATCTGTGGGCAGCAGACTGGACTGTAAAGGTCTTCTTGTTGAAGCAGCAGGAGGCAAACAGACCTGCCTGGGAGGGAAATAATTCAGCTACAGCAGTTTCCACAAACACCAAATACTTTCTACATCTTGAGCCTTTGATTTTTTGTCGGTGATCTATATTCTCATTCAACAATGGTATGTGTGTGTGACATATTTTAAGTGATGTTTCATTCTTTTTCACCAGGATACGCCTCATTATCCAAATGCTTAGCATGCCAGAATTGATTTGTTTCATGTACACTGCCAACTTTACAGCCTTTCAAAAATGATACTTGGATATTTGCCCAGATTATGGCCTGTTTTTTCATGACAATGCCGGGAAAACACTACAATAAAACAGCAGAGTTTAATTGAGTCAACACAAGCCACGAGCAGCAAAAGCTATTCAGTTGTATGTCATATCCAAGCACAGGCGTAAATGATTTGAACTTTCCACGAACAAAAACAGCTATAAAAGTGCATCAATTAGAGGTGGAATGGATTTGCAGGTCACTCAGACAAATCCATGTCAGCGGGTGAAGTGAGTAATCACATTCTACCTCTTTATGTTGGTTTCTTTACAGGAGATTTACTCATTTTCAAACACGTCCCTGAAACGTGCGTCTTCTTTTGTTCTTGTAAATAAATTCAAACTTAAAAGGATTCCAGATGTGGAGTTTCACAACGCAATGAAGAATCCTGTCTCTCTTCACCTTCAAAATCACGCTAGTTTCACCTGGATCCAGCTCTGATTTTATGATGATGCACAGCAGCAATCTAGAGACACAGAGCGAAGACTTATTGCTCTGAAGAGATTTACCGCACTGTATCCATGGTTACATCTCACTGGTCAAAACCCGACTCAGAAACAAAATGCTGTTTTCAGAACATATCTGCTCCATAACAAACCGGACTGTTAAATGTGCTCTCACTAGGGGCCAACTAATGTACTCTGGTGGTTCAAGCAGTGACTGCATGGTGTTGCTGTGTTTGAATTGATGCCTCATCACAACAAAAAAGACACACACCACGTTTGAATGGGTCATGCAGTGCATCACAAATTGGAAGACATCTGCATTACACCTACAACGACGCTTTTATCCAAAGCAACGTACATAGGTAGGTAGACGGGGCAGCATTAAGGACCTTGCCTAAGGGTCCTCACTGGATACATGCGCCCTGACTGGGATTTGAACCACCAACTCCCATGTCAAGGTCTGGGGTGTTACTCACTGAGCTATCCAGCTGCAAATGTGTAAGTCACACAAATGAGCTGATCAGTGGCATATAAGTTAGTAACTGAATTTACAGTAGTCTACATTAACTAATTTTTTTTGGCCACTTTGGGAAGCAAAACCAGCTGTAAACGCTACAATTAGACCCTTTAAGTTGATAGTGCGAACAGCAAAAAGTTGCTTGCTTACATCGAGCAGATATGTCGCAACATTAGCATTTATTTAGTGTCAACTTTCCACACAAATTTGTGACAAAATGTAAGATTTTTAGCTCTGCTTTTGTTCTTCACCACCTCTGAAAAGAAATATTTGACTCTTTAGCTGCTGTATGTTGCACCACATTCACAAGTGGTGTAACTGATGAGCTGATAAGTAGCATATAAGCTAGTAACTGAATTTACAGTAGCCTGAGCTACATTAGCGGATTGTTTTGGCCACTCCAGGAAAGCAAAACAAGCTGTAAACACAACAATGAAACCATTTAAATTGATATTGCATAAAGCAAAGTTTCTTGTTTACATCCTGCAGATATACCGCAACATTAGCATCTATTTTGAGTCACGTTTCCACCCAGTTTTTGTGACAAAATGTAGGACTTTTAGCTCCTGTTCTCCACCAACTCCACCAGTAACATTTTAGCAGTGCACCAGTTCATCAGCTTTAGCATGCTTGGAAGGTTAGCCTTAAAAACTGGACTGACACTCTGACAATTTTATTAAACAGGTATGTTGTGTTAATTCACATTACAGCCGAGTTTCAATTAGACGTTAATCAGGATTCAGCAGCTTCTTTGTTCATATTGTATTAATCAATCAACCAGCCACGATGTGCAATAAGGTCATTCTTAAATTCAGTTTTTAAACCTGCTTTAAATAAACATTTGTATCATCTTTAATGAA
Organism: Chromis chromis; assembly: GCA_900302755.1. Classification (NCBI taxonomy): domain Eukaryota; kingdom Metazoa; phylum Chordata; class Actinopteri; family Pomacentridae; genus Chromis; species Chromis chromis. Next base: position 10,717 of record OMNN01024050.1, read on the forward strand.
AGTGCATATACTGTAGGAGCAGCAATAATGTATAGAAAATATTAGATCAGGCCTTGGCATCACCAAAAACTAGATATTTAATAACACTTCAGAGCAACAGGGTTGATTTTAAGCCTGATTCTCTTGTTTTAGCAGGTCACAAGAGAGTAGTAGCAGCGTATACCAAAGAAAGCAGAGCAATGTATTGCTTTATTTTCTGAACGTAATAACTCTCCTTTTAAAAAAACAAAACATTTTAATAAGTCAGATGCACATGTTAGCCTCTGTCACAACCACTGGCCTCAACATTTTTATCTCCTCTAAAATGGTAATGTTGGGATGAAAAACATCAAGGCACTGACTCATACAGCTTCCTGACAGCATAGCCACAGATCACCATGAAGTGTCCCAGCAGGGAACAAAGCAATGCTAACAGAAAAAAAAGAAAAAAGAAAACAAATGGTATCCTGGGCAGCCGGCAGATCTGTTCAGTCCTGACTGGGGTTTCAATGCCACCATATGCAACAACATGTGCTTTACAGAGAATATTAAACACAGCACCATCTTCCCAAAAGGTTTTAGTATTTTGTTAAAGTGACAGCATCCTGTCTCTCCGATATACGTAGGTTATCTTTACGCTAATGTTCCTCACAGCTTCATTCAGACACCACGGTGATGGAGAGAGCAACAGCATGCACACAATAGTTGTCATGCATGCCAGATTGGACATATATTAAGAGACATAATGCATAATAAAACACTAATGTTCAGAAAACTAAAACGTAACAAATTTAACTGTAGCTTATAAACAATGTCACAGCTCACATATTTGAGGTGAACTAAAGTAGAAAATGTGGCCTGCTGTGTAGTCTGATCAATCGTGTCTCCATGTCTGGGATAATTTATAGTTATTAGCAATTAATTTCTGTTGTTCTACTCTCAACTCTCATGCCTTGGACATGCTTACATGGATCCTGCTGCAGGTACTTAATAAACTCAGAGGAAAGACTCCTACAAACCGCTGGAAGCAACAAACTAAACTTCAGTTCCTGTTGACATTTTGTCAAAAATTGGATTTAATCCCACCTATAGGCCCTGTCTTCACTGCAATACATAGGATATAGATTAATAGGCTTTCAGATTGTAATAGATGTGAAATTGTAATGCAAAGTGAATGAGAAGTGGTTTGTGGTAGTGGCATGCAAATGGCATCTTTTGTTCCGTTTGTGATGTTTTTAAGCCACCATTGGTGTTGAAATGTGGAAAAAACTTCCTTAAATTCATTCACACAACTCATGCAATGTGATGGCATCTGGTTTAGACTTGTGGCATATTGGAAGTGATAGTGCAATGTCACTACTACTATGATTGCTGTCACAACTTTTATGTAAAGTAAAAATGTATGTTTCTAACTTTGTTTTTTATGTAAAGCACATTGAACTGCGCTCATATATGAAATGCGCTATACAAATAAATGCCTAAAGGTGATCAGGGTGATTATTTAGACATGAAGCTGACAGGTTGTGATGCTGCCAGATTAACAGAAAGCAGTGCATCACTGTGAAAGCAGCTTTTCTATAACTTGGGACTACGGTTGCTTTGTTGCATTAAGAAGGCAGGAATTTATTTGAAATTCAGCACGGAATCTGAAACCAGACTACTTACCACACAGAGTTTACCGTTACTGCTGTTATCTTTCACATGTACACAACTACAAATACCAACTTTGGTGTTAAAAGCGTTTCCACATCAGATGTACGCATTAGTGAAAGTTCCAGTGTACCGTATTGATAATATTCCTGTTTGCAGGTTGATCTAAATAGATAGGAATATGATGTATTGACATGTCAGGGTCTATTTGACGAACACAAGGACGTTGTCATATCATTTCCTGTTCTGAGTTAGAAAATGGAAACAGCAGAAGTAGAATTTATCTCTTATATGTTATGTTGCAGCCATTAAAACTGGATTGCAATGCAACATGATACTTTAATGAATATTTTTTTGGGCCTTTAATATATTATTGCTGACAGGTCACAAATTACCACCTTTAATATGAGTAATCCATGTTGTCCGGAAAGGCCAACACATTACTCACAACTGCAGACGCACTTCTAAAGCTACCATTTCCCAGTCAGCTGCACCTCACACCCCACAACCATACAAATATCTCTTTGTGACAGCCCATGATAGACAAACATTGATGCTGCCATAGCAACCGAACCCCAACAATGCCAGGCTGCGCGACCCTGAGCTGCGACTAATGTTACTCTAGCTGAGGAAATTGATCTCCCGAGTCTTTCAAGGGTACATTTAGTGTAGCGGACGTGCTCTCTGTTGTCCGCAGTCACAGTCAAAAGGACACTGAAGCAAAACCCAGCTTCACTTTAGATGTGCGGCAAATAAAATGGCAGAAAAGGCTTGTTTTATTGTTCACTTTTATGTCTGGTCGGCAAATAAAACATGGTAGTGGCCATAAATGGGGGTGCTGACAGGGGATTAGACTTTAAAGCTTTAAAGCTAGTGTAAACACGAGTCAACATAACATCTAGGATTTTCTGCTCTTGTAACAGGGAAGAAATTCAGCAAACCTTTAAACCACAAGAGGAGAATTTTGCAGTTTCTTTGGTTAAATGGAAAAAGCGACTGCATCAAACTGGCATAGGAACCAGTCCATTACATCTCCACTATATTAAAGTCTTGTGTTGTAACCTGAGCCCCCCGCCTCTAAAAGGTTGTGCTCTGCCCCGCCCTTCCCACTTTAAAAACCTGTTCCACTGTTAGTCCTGAGCCCTGATGATCGAGTGTCACGCTCTTTGTCTGAGAGCAGGGTCACTACGAGCCATGACGGAAAAATACTCCTTAAAAAAAAGATACTAATACTATGCCTTAGAGGACATTTACTCTGACTGGTTACTCTGAAACTCATACGTTTTTAATCTGTTAGCTAGAATGCTAATCAGAATTATTTCATATTTATTTTCACTTCTATATTGTGCTGCAAATCTACATATCTTTGCATCAAAATAAGACTTTGACTTCTTCACCTGTATTCAGTGTGACTCTTGGAGGTAAAATATAAATTTAATTATCTCCAAAATACCTCACTTTCTGAACTAATTGACCTTCAGGTTATGGTAGATGCTATCTTGCAACTGCGCACAGAGAAGCTTCTCCACTCAGCTTTTGCAGCAATTCAGACTACACTGTGAGCAAAGGTTAGTATGAAAAGACTTAAATAAAGTTTCTAATGTCAGATTAATCCAAGTTAAAACCAAGTGCTTTCATGTACTTGGACTGTTATCTGCTAGCAGAGCTTTTTATGAGTAATGCATGAATTTTAAATGTCAATATCACAGTAAAAATCCTAATCATGATATTTATTCAATTGTGCAGCCCTACAATTAGACAAAAGAAAATGATGTAGCATTTTGGCCCACAAAATACTAAAAACACCATGTGGAGTTTCCAGCTTCTCAAATATGAAAACTTGCTGCTTGTCTTTATGCAATCTTAACCACTTGAGAACCTGAAAGATGCAAATCCATTCAAAGATTTGCACACATTCTCAGATCCAGAATTCAAAAAGGCCAAATCAACAACATCATGCATGCACTCCTGGAGCACTACTTCTTCAGGTATATGTATACCTGCATTTCTCCACACCCAACAAAACCACAACACGCCTATAAATCCACTGAGAAACCTTAATTTTAAGTTGTGCAAAACAAAAGTACTCCAGTATCTGTATATTCCAAACGACATGCCAAAAAGTGAAAAGAAATGCATAAATTCAGTTAACTTAGTTAGACATTTTTGTCAATGATAACAGCTTTTTGGAGGGAAGATGGATTTGACTACAGCAACTGCAGTGTCATCCCTCAGTAGGCAGTTTTAGTTCAGCCGGTGTGGAGAAAAGAAAATACTTGTTTGGAATATAATCAGAACTTTCAAGCTACAACAGTGGGATCATTTACACACAGGGGAAGGGGGCCTCTCCAGATTATTTTAAGATACGTCTAGATAAGGTGTAATGGAATACAACAAAATGAAATGTATTACTGCCTTCAGTACAACAGGCTGTTCTTTTAGAAAGCAGTAGTACAGAGGAATATATTTACATCTTAAAACAGGTCAGTGATCACAGGTGTCATTCTGAACAAACGACACATTTTACACATTTAGTACTGAAATCCTAACTGGGCCATTACTTTAAACACCAGAATTTCCTGCCCTGCACAGTTTTATTTCTCAGCGGCAGCACTGGTCTTAACTTGCTTGCAAATGTGCCAAAGGTTGCCTACGCCGCCTGAGGGCAGAGGAAAACTCTCAAGTTGCCATAAATAAAACTGGGAAGGTCTTATTCCTTACATGCTTGTGTACTAAAGAAGGTGTTAACTGCAGTCACTTGGCTCGCTCCTCTGCCTCAAACATCCAGATACACAAGTATAAGAGGTAAATGAAGAGAAAGTGACAGACATAGAAACACAGATTTCTCTATTTAGGTGCAACGGGTGGAACCCCTTACTCCATCCCCCCATGGTCTGCCCCACAATGATCTCATCCCTTCACACAAAAGAGCCTGGAGGCTCGTTCCCCAGGGGTGAAAGAGCTGCCTAGTGTGTGTGCATTCACAAGTCTATGTGTGTGTAATGCTGGACAACAGACAGTGCTGTGTCTGTCTCAGTTATTTCAGCAGGAGTCCTGCCATGCTCTTCCACTCACAGCTCGCCTGAAACAGCTGCTAAGGATGACACACAAACACAACTGTCATGTATCGTACCTTAAACACTGCAAATGGAAATGAGAAGCAACATCACAAGTGTGTACAGATGCAGTAACAGTTACAGTTAGTTACAATTGACTCACCCCTGGTTTTAAATAGTAGAGTTGCCTGATCCTTCACACCAACACTTCCGTTGTGATAAGTGTTGGGTGATTTCTAGGGCTGGTCCCGAATATTCGAATATTCGCCCCCGCCGGGCGGCGCTGGGTGGCGCCCCTTAAATGGACATGAATATTCAAAGAACGGTAAATGCTATTCGGAGCAGCCCTAGTGATTTCATCTCAAATCATCAGGGGCCTTCTGCTTGACCTTCTCTGATTTACTGGAAACTTTTTTAATAATAAACTGTGAATATTTAAAGTGGTATCTGTGAAATTTCAGACTGATATATCAAGTACTTTCCAGAATAAAATTTTCTCAAAAATGGCCGTTGACTTCAAATTTGAGCTAATCTTTGAACGACAATATCTCAGAAACTATTTAAACTAAAAGCCAGAAATTCCCACTATTAATTGTCATCATGCCATTGATTCAGAATCCCCATATTGGAAAAGTAGATCAAACAATCTGATTATGGTTAAAATATGAAAAGATTGAAGACATCATGAAAATCTTTAAATAACAAAAAACTCATAATGCAGAAGTCAACTAGTGATATTTTCTAAACCACATGTAGTTGTAGTTCACAATGACACAAACAAAAACACAAAATACTTCTTATCATGGAATACTTGGTCACAAAAATGTAAAGAAAGTTATTTTCATTGAAGTTTCATAACTGATTGAGCAGGTATTGCAAGTGCTAGATAGCCTAATCCCAGTAGGACAGAGTTCTGGAGTTTGAAAATGGTTCTCCAAATTTAACTAAGAAAATTTTCATGTATTTCAAATTAAAAGCTTTTCTATTGGTCTTGTTTTGTAATCTTGTGACATGCAACCACTTATCCTTCAGATAACCACTTATCCTGCAGAAGTCTAGTTGACTTCTGCATTATCAACATTGACGTTAATGTGTAATCAAAGATGGGACTTTTCATGAGTTTTAATTTGTTTTCATATTTCAACTTACCCATAATCACAGACTATTTGATCTACTTTTTGATTCTGAATCACTGATGAGAAATACAGTGAAAATTTCAGGCTTTTATCTTTAACAGTTCCTGAGATATTGTCTCCGACACACTCTGCTTTCAGGTCCAGTAGCAGCCGTTGAGCCGTGCTGTGCGAGCTTCTGCAGCACCAATGCTCACTTCAAGAGGCACTCTGTAACTCTGAGCTTTAGAGGAAGAGCAAAGTGGCCCTCCCTTCCACCTGTCATCACAGCGGGCTGTCAGTGGTGGAGGCCAGACTGAATACAAGGTGCCAATGAGGTGACGAAACCTCCATTTTACAAGGCGACAACCACAGGAAAAATCTGGGTGCTCTTTCTGGGGTGGAACTCTAGTTTGAGGGGAGAAAAGTTGCTGTCTGATTGAATTCATATGGTGCGAGCAAGAGTATGCATAGTTGGCTGTTAAAGTGTGGTCTGTAAATACCTCACAGTGCAAATTAATGTGTTGCGATGAGTCTAACAGCCCAGCTTGGCTGACTGAGTCAAATTCAGATTATAATGCTGAGACTTTGGCATTTATTCTGACAAAAACATCCTCAAGTGCAGCTGATTGAGTCAGGGAACGTATTTAACTATTCAATATTTGCTATTCAGAGTGTGTGAGAGGTGGAGCATTCACAGTCTATCTGCTTTTGGGCTCCAGATAAGCCCATGTGATAACCTGGCATTATCATATCCGTATGCTAACAGCATGTCCCTCATTCTGCACAGCCTGGACAAAGCCAAAGGCCCGTAGTGAACTCTGTTTCTCAGCCGTGTTTGTTTAACCCTGGCAACTGTTTTTTTATACACACAAATACGTACATAAAATCCTATTTCGTTTACGGGTGACGACTGCTGTCAACAAGCTTCTCAGAATAGGTATCAGATTGCCAAATCACACTGATAACAGACAGGACAGATAGTGTTTGTTAGTTTTGCCACAGGCTATTTCATTTGATCCTTTGGGCGATGCTTGTTCTGCTTGAAGTGGACAGATCTAATTGACCTTTCTGTCAAGCAGCAACAATACCGTCTTTATATTTGAAATGTGAAACTTTAACAAACTAAATATTTTACATTTTACAAGCTGCAACCAAAAAATGCTTAGTATTTTTTACCTGATACAAAATTATAACGCATGTCCTTGATCAAGTAACGCTTTAGCTGTTTCAACACAATGACAGACTTCCACTAAAGGCTCGACAAAGTGGTTTGTTCCCCTCTGGTTTGTTGTCTCTTCATCTTTCTAATCCAACAGCAGTGGATCCTTATTAAATGTTTTGCCAAGATATCATCCAAGCCAACAGCAGTGACTAAAGCCAATCAAGGAGCGAGGTGGCACGAATCCTAATAACTGAAGCAGAAAATGTCCCACCTTTTTTCCCTCCTGGTTCACTGTGGGTTTGTAGTTACACTGTGCAAAGGCCTGAGCATGTGATCTGAGACGCAGGTGTGTTTTTCAGACAATGTGATACACTTAAAGTGTTTGCTGAACTCTGTCAAAAGCAGCTGTCGCCTGCACAGCCAGCAGCAGCAGCTTTCCACGACAGAACAGGATAATACAAGGACAGTGGCAAAGACTTTTAAGAATAAGTTTACTCTTCTTTCTTTTTTTTACAGTTAAAAACAACTTGAGGAGGTTAGCCGAGAGCGGTGAAGCTAGGCTCAGCAGAAACGTCACAAGACTACCTCCCTCCTGAAGCGTGACAGCCTGGTGGACAGAGAGCATTCTTTCCACTCGAAGAGAAAAAAGAGAGGGCAAACTCATTACCCTTACTAACTAGCTGGGCTTATACCAAGCCAGACCCAGGCCTACTGACAGAAAACTTCAAAAACACATCACAGCATAGTACAAGGGTCAGGGGAGGGAAATAGGTTACCTGAGAGGGGTTTCTGGCTGGATTACAAGATCTCTGTTGCTGCTCTCAGGCTGGAAATGACGATCTGGGGTTAATGTGTCTTAAGACAAGCAAACACGCAGCTTGACAGAATGCGCTGAACTGTTACAAGTTCGTACTGGCTTCACAAGTACAGGAACCGGCGACGCGGTGTCAAATCTACAGTTATCTCGTGGGTCATCAGACAGAAACCATGTCGCAGTGGAAGAAATGGTGAGAAAGAAGATCAGGGCCAGCTGAGGCGGCCTTGAGTCACACAATGCATCCTGAGATGTTACTGTGTTGCTGACACTGCAGTTTCACATCTTTGAACTCACACAATCCCATAGAGACTGTGAGGTCAAACTTATTTGACATTAACCCTTAAAGTCCTAGTGCGTCATCTGCGACACGTTTGGGCAAGCGCACTTTGGAATACCATAAATATGTGACCGTTTGTGCGGAAAAAAAATCTAACGGTTTCTGAAAGCTGAGGCGTTGCGCTTTACAGCCAATATGGTGTTATTACGATAATTTCATTCATGCCCCTCCAGGAATCCGCTGGATGAAATTACCGTAAAATTACCGTAACTCTTATAATAGGCAGTAAATCGTAAATAACTGCCAGATGTTGAAAGTTTCTTCTGAAAAAATGGGCACCAGCACTCACAGGACATTTTCTGACCTTTCTGTAATGAAAATAAGAAAAAAAGACCAGGTGGACATTTTGAGGCTCAGGTCTTAAAAGGGTAACATCGGCTCTAAACTGATGGATACCAAGTCAAATAAGTTTTCAAAGTGGCTGTATTTGAACCAAATACAGCCACGGCCAAAAAGTTTACAACCAGGAAACATTAGCTTTTTAAATTCATTTAGGCTAATAAGACTAGCAGGTAGAGAACACCCAAATCACTGTGGCTGATTTTGTAAAAGCAGATTTTTTTTAACCCACGTCCAACAATCCAAGAGTAGGTACGACTACATATTTTGGATTCCAGTTAGCTGATACATTTGAGCCAGCCAACATGAATGAAGCTATGTGCACTATTTGATGCAAGAAAGTTGTGGTGAAAACAGGTGACATGTCAAACTGTTGTTGTACACTGCATGTATGCTGCAGCGTCTGAGCTCATTCCCAATACTGTGAGGAACAATTACCCAACAATATTCCTAACTAAAGGTCCACAAACTAAATACTATATGTTCATCTTCTTTGAAAAGAAACTGAATGTTTGGGCCTGCTAGGCCAATATTCACCAAACCAAAGAATGATCCATCACTTTTGGCTGATTTATACTTATAGGGAGGGGACAAATAGGCTATCTGCCTGTTTTTATTTACACCGATCAGTCAAAACATTAAAACCACTGACAGGTGAAGTGAATAATATTGATCATATTGGTACTATGTGGTGTTCTGATGGAAAACCTTGGATTTTAACATCCGTGTTGATGAGACTTAGACACCCAAATAAACATTGTCCCAGAACGAGCACACTCCCTCATGCAAATGGAAATCCCAATGCCTACTAAACAATCAGGAACATGTTGAGGAACATGAAAATGGCCCAAGATGTTGATTTGACCTCCAAACTTCCTAGACCCCATTCTGATCAAGCATCAACAGGATCAACAGGATCAACAGGCCCCACCGCACAAGCCAGAGTACCCAAAGGATCCACTGCCAACGTCCTGATGCCAGACCCCATAGGACACCCTGAGAGGTCCTCTTGTCCATGCTCAATGGTTCAGAGCATTTTTGATGACATAAGGGGGACCAACACAATATTAGGCAAGAGGTCATAATGTTATGCCTGATCAGTGTGTATGGGCTAACCATTCTCTAACTAAACAGGACATATTCTTGCACATAACAGTGTCTATTCCACTTACTTGTAATTTACAGCTCCAAGAATTATCCTCGTAGTTTCAATCGTAGTATCTGGACTTGCTTGAGTTAGTTGAAAACGTTTCACCTCTCATCCAAGAGACTTCATCAGTTCTGACTGACTGGTTTGGGAGTTCTAGATTTTTATACTCTTAAGGATTCATTAGCATTATAGAAGCTTTTGTCTGCTGGGTGAGTGTTGCCCCTCCCCTCATTATGTGAGTCGTTAGGTCCTTCCCTTGACAATGGGTGAGAATGGGTTCTGTTCTTCCTGGGTAGAGAATGTAAAACTGCATTGTATACTGATCACCAATCAGTTTAGAACTGATGAAGCCTCTTGGATGAGAGATGAAATGTCTTTGACAAACTCAACCAAGTCTAGATGCTACGATTGAAACTACGAGGATAACCATGACCTGGATGACTGAGAACCTTTACAGACATGTCTCCAAGAATTAGCATTTTTGTGAATGGCAAGAAACTTATACAAAAACATAGAAGTTTGTTTGTTGCCTTCATTGATGAAAAAGGAAAACAGCTCAGCCTACACAATAATTATTTGGATTTAGAAACAAATATTTCGTCAAAATCTCTAATTTTGTGCGACCTTTTTTCTTGCAAATACGGACATACACAGTTTGACGGCAAGGAGGGAAGCAATTATGGTATGAAAAAACAAACCCTGACCACGCCTGAAGTGAAAGTGCTGCAAGGAGTTAAAAGAAAAATACAAGCGACGCACTGACCTGGAAGTGACAGTTTATGTGGAAGTCCAGGGAAAAACCAGTACAAGCATATAAACCAAAACATGATGGTTTTTTCAACTGGGGCATGTTTTTATTACCTTTAATAGTTCTTTAGGTATTGTCTTCTGTCCGATTGCAAGAGACGGCATGAGAGTATAAACTGTTTTGAAAACTTGATGATTTGCGATGGAATAACCCCCCTGAGATCGGAAAGGATGTGAAGTGTCAGCTATGGAAAGAGAAATGTCTGGGCTGAAACGTCAGTTGCTGCAGTCATTTCAGGAACAATGACATTCGTAGCTCTTTGAGAAACCCTCCTCTCACTCTCCCACAGAATCGCTTTTCTCACACTCGTCAAAATCCCATTTGACTCTTGCCAAGGCAACTACAGAGTCCTTCACCCGCCTGTTGCTGCTCCATTCTACTTCACTTCCCCGGTCACCTGACAGGAGCCTTTGGACGACCAGTGGCGGTGACAAAGTGCAAGTTCAATGTACACAAAGCCACAGAGCAGCCATGACCCACTTTATACCTGCAAGCCAGCCTGTGGCAGTTGGTGGGAGGAAACGTTCACTCCACACCCCTTTTTCTTTTTTCTTTGCAGCGCCTGTCAGGCCAAGCCAAGGTCAAGAAAGAGATTTTGCTGCTGTGTTTCAACGTGGCGAAGGCTCAGTGGATTCTGCCAGGAGCAATTTCCACGTTTTTCACACTTCAAGAGCCTCGATTATCCATCTCTGGAGCCAAATTCCTGCAGCCATCTCAGGTGGAGATTGGGAAATGTGAACACTTTCAGGACAACACAAGAGGAAGTGCTCTGCTCCACTCTGCTGTGCCGGGACTTGTGCCACGGCTGTCATAACAGGAACATCACATGCATGCCGTGAATCACCAAAAAAAAGCTGAAGATGGAGCACTCTCCTGCCCTTAGGGGTTAGACTGGCTGGCTGGCACTCACTCAAGTGCTGAGGCATAGATATGTGAGCACCTTGGCACTGGCATTTGTGCTTTCGCCACACAAACACAGGCACAAAAGGAGCAGAGGCATCTTGCACAATCAGAAACAAAGTGCACAGCTCCTTATCATGAGTGTTAAACTGCAACTCTCAACTGTTTGGGGTTATTTAAGTGTATATATACATGTTTGATTTCAAAGCAGGAGTGGAAGTAGACACCTGCCAGGTTAGACAAGGCTCCAGGAGTCTGGTGATCAAGGAGGGCCCTGGGAGGAGAGCAGCAGCAGGAGGAGGGTTATATTCCCAACTGTTGCATCCAAAACGTAACTAGGTCAACTTTGATGCAGGAAATACACACATCCCCGCGGGTATAACAAAAGAAATGTCCTCCCGTGATCAGCCTGAGCGGTGATACGTGGCTCTCCCCGGTTGTCTTTCCGTGGTTGGAAAACACACGGTGCAAAAAGTGCAAAAGCAGCGCCTCGAAAAATACGTTTTCTTGCTAACACTTAGCTAAAAAGTCAACACTTCAACCAAACTGTTTTAGTCCAAAGCAGAAATACGAGCACTTACCAGCTGTTTACACTGCAGCGAGAGACAATGTTGACATGTAGGCAACTTGCTGTTTCACCGCTTAATATATTCCGTGTTGTTAAAAAAAAAGGTGCAAAACAGGAACAAACCAGCACGGTGCGCAAAAACACGATTAAAAAGCAGAAAGCCACTTCGAAATACTCCTCCGGAACTTTGCGGATTACTTCTAAGCCACACTTTCATCTAAAGTTGTCGGTAGGCGCCATGTTTGTGTCTGCGCTGATAGTTTTGTTGGTGAGCTTTCTTCCTAAACGTCTCTTTCAGGCTGGAACCGCCCAGAGGAGAGGAGAGGCTACAGTGAACGTCGCCGCGGCCGACCGAGAGAGGCTGGCTGCGGGCAGCGAGGTCAAGCCGAGCCGCGTCACACCGGCATGTTCCGGGGTTTTCCTTCAAAGTAAAATCCCCCTCACAGACGAACACAAATGTTGGTTTTCACAATAAAGCTGCTTATTTATTTATTTATGAGTTTTTTTCCCTTTTATTATCGAATTTGATCTGTGTACACATAAATTAAAAGATTAAAACGGTTTTGTGCGTCTTTTTAAAAATCTTTTATTATTGTTATTGGTATTCCCGACAATAAAATTGCTTTTCACAATAAAGCTGTTTACTTTTTATTTAGGATTTTTAAAAATTATTATTTTACTATCAAACATAAAAATAGACTAATAAAACAAATAAATAAATAATAGACTAAATAAACGTAAAAAAATTAAAATTGTCTCCCTTTACATGTACATTAACAGATTAAAACAAATTGCACAAAAACTACTATAACAACACAAAAACAACTATAGCTTGGTAACAACTCATTGTTATTACCAACAATGAAACTGGTTGTCACAATAAAGCTGTTTTTATTTTTTTATTTATTAAATGTAACTTTACATATATATACACATTAACAGG
>OMNN01024052.1:0-25627 GCA_900302755.1 Chromis chromis
CTCTGGCTTGTGCAGTGGGGCCTCTGTCAGTCCAACTTGTTCCACTGCATCCTGTTGATGCTTGATCAAGATGGGATCTAGGAAGTTTGGAGGTCAAATCAACATCTTGGGTGATTGTCATGTTCCTCAACATGTTCCTGATTGTTTGATGTTTTTGCCATGTGGTGGGGTGCATTTTCCTGTGGGGCTAGGACAGTGACATTTGGGATTGCCATTTGCATGAGGGACTGTGCTTGTTCTGGGACAATGTTTATTTGGGTGTCTAAGTCTCATCAACACAGATGGCAAAATCCAAGGTTTTCCAGCAGAACACCACATAGTACCAATATGATCAATATTTTTCACTTCACCTGTCAGTGGTCATAATGTTGTGGCTCATCGGTGTATGTCTACAGTTTAATAAAAAAAAAAAAAAAGAATCATTAGCTGCAACCCTACATGATGTACCTGTAGCTGGTTCTCAGTAAAATCCTTCCACTGCTGCCACCTCTTTAAATCGGACTCATTTTCATAATATCATCGATTTATACACAAATTCTATGCATGATTCTGTAAGCGCTTTAAAACTAGTTTCTACATATCAGCAGACTTGTCATCTAAAAGTTTCATTACTGGATTCACTCTTTTTGGACAAAATGTATTATAGTTTTAATATCCCTGAATGGATCCTTCTGTTGCAGCTTCCTGTCACCAGTTGGCATATTTCATGACGGTGCTTAAAAGTGGAATAATGTGTCCAGAAGACAGGTGCATAGACTGCTGTGATGAAAAAATGTTGAGGTGGGGATTATTGAGGAAAAAGGAGCTGTTTTTGGCATGCGAGTCAAAACTCCTCCATCACAGGACCTGAATATTAGTTATTTACACAGAGCGAGCCAGCATGCAGAAGCTTCTGGTTATGAACCTATTTGTTTTGTAGTGGTGTGCAGCAGACGCCTCGTCTCTCGAGGCTGCGATAAATTGATGATAAAATAATTACAGCGAGAAGCTTTGCATCCATGTAAACAAATCTCACTCGCACCAATCTTCTACCAGTAAGGAGGTGCCGCAATCTGCTGCGGATCCGATGTTTGAGTTTGAAGCCAGGTTTCGTCAGAAGTCGGGGCCAAGCTTGGATGTTTTTGGATCTTTGCGAGTTCTAACACATGTTGCTGCTGAGCGGAGATAGTGACAGCTTGGCGTGGTCTTCTGATCAATAAATATAAAAATCTGTGTTTGGGTTTGAGTTTGTGGAGTGTTTGTGGTGAATGTGATCATTATATGTTTAGTTAATATAGTTGGTTTAAATTGTTCAATACATATGTAGCTCCATTGACATCTGGATAGAGGAGATGGAATTTTGTTGAAACTTGTGCCAGAGAGGTGCTGTTTTGAGTTTTTGGTAATTTCATGCCACCATCTTCTTCTGGATTATGCTTTGTGCTATTTGAATGCGAGAAACTACTAAGCCGAGCTGCTGTGCTGAGCTCTCCAGGGCTGCTGACATCAGAGAATGGGAGTAGCCATCTTGATCTCCAGCTCTCTATCTCCTGTTTGTGCGAGAGGCCAAATTCTCACTGGTCCTGTGACGCAACACTTTCAGCTCCTCTGCAGACACAATGAGATCTTTCTCTAGCGTCTCTTCCTCTCCTTCTGGGCAAACCTGGTGAACCTGCGGGCCACAGAGATCACAATTTGATGTATTATGCGGTTAGATATGCAATTCTCTCTCCTCTCTCTTGAAACTAAAAATGTATCGATTCCTCTCTGATGTTGTCATCTCATCTCTGCAAAAAAAAAAATCAATTCCCATGATCCCGGCTACCGTGCTGCCGTCTTTTTCCTTTAAAAAGCAGCCTGTCGTTTTCGATCAATGGGTCATTAATTATTGAAGCTGCAGGTTGACAAGATGCACATCCTGCCTTGTTTTGCCAGATGAATTATCTGTAGCCAGGATGCTCGCCATATAATAATGTAACACATCCGTGGAGGTTTCTCTTCCAGACAGCATGAGATGGTAGCAGTAACCAACAGTTAAGGACAAAACCTCTGTACTCCTAATCAGCTTAATGCTGGCTTATTCAAAGGCCCTCTTTCAGACAGAGCAGCTGCTGTCAGCCAGTTTGAGTAGAGGGTGTGACTGCTGGCAGAGCTCGCCGATGCAGAGAGACCGGTTGGTGATTAACAAATGTCAGTAGACTTTGGAATCTGGGGAGCCCAGTCTGATGGCTTTGTCCTCTGTTGCTTACCACTGAAGGTCTTCCAGGTGGCTTCGTCATGCTCTCTCACTGCCTCCCTTCTCCTCCCACCCTTCCCCTCGAGTCCCTTCAGGCCTGCTCTCCCCTTTTGCTTCTTTCTGCTCCTTTCTCATCTTCTCCTCGGGGCTCAGGGTTGCAGAGCTCTGAGATAAAGAAGTTCAGACATGCCTCACATTTTTAGACCCCCTCATAGAGCATAGTTGGCAGCTTCGGCAAAATGCATTTGCTGTATTTTTCTCCACAAAGTGTTGGTGCATGCCACTCGCTCTGACCTATCCTTTCTTTCCTTGGAAAGGGGCTTCTAGCCTTTCTCTGCAAATCTCTTGATGTGAGAGATAATGTCCCTGAGAAATGAAAGGACTAGGCAAAGTCAGGCTGGCGAGAGTGTGAGATGTTTTCTGCTGAGCTGTGTGGGCAGAGGGCTTGGGTACACTACTGTACATCTGGCAGATAGATTTCTGTCAGCAGCTCTCCAGCGACAGGCTGCCTGCCTTTGAGGAAGAGGATCAGATCTGTGGGTCCATGTTGTGTGCTGGCTGAACACCTAAGCGCACATAGTCAGCTCCTAAAATGGCTGCCCTTGAAGCTCGGCTCAGAGGAGGATCTGAGCAGCTCAGTCGCTGTCTGTTAGAGCCCCAGCTGACGAGATGAAAGCAGTTACACAATCTCACCCATTAACTTGGTGTGGCGCAGGGACTGACCAGCTGAAAAGACACAGCCAACTCTAAGGCAGATGGTGGTTGTGTGGGAGGGTTTTTTTTTCTTCTTCTTCTTCTTCTTCTTCTTCCCCGGGCATTCCTCTCCGCTCCTTCTCCAAAAGGATTCTCTTGATATCCATGTCAAGGAACCTGGCATTAGGAGGCAACTTTGTTCAGAACAGCAGCGAACTGCCAAGAGAGCAGGGTGGGGCCACGTGGTAAGGCTGTAACCTGACTCTGAACAACAATGGATCCCCTGGTTGCTCAGGGACATACTGGCAGTTTGGCTGGCTCACATGGAGCTCTTCACTGGCTGCCTCGCTGGGTGTGGGATGCAGGGTGGGATTCCCAACTGTCTCTGGCCGGATCTCACTTGCAAATTCAGCAAGAGTGAGAGCAGAGAAGCTGATAGCGGTATTAAGCCTAGATCTCACTGATATCTCTGTCCAAAATCTAAAACGAGATATTCAAATGTAGATATCTAAATTGTTTTCTCTAGTGAACTCGAATTACACTGGAGCTGTATCTTCTTCACTTCAACACTTTAAATTGACTCTAAATTTTATCTCAAACATTGAACTCTTAAAACTATTAACTGAAGTTTTTAGAGCAACTTTGCCGATAACACTTTTTTTTTTTGTCATTTTCTGATTGTGTATTAAATATAGCACAGTGTTTTTTATGTCAATTCATCGTAATGTTTTAGCAAGTCTGTGCAATTTCAGAATCCTACTAAATCCTCCTTTTTTGGATATGCCTCACTAGAGCCAGAACCTGAAAGCATTATACTGCACCAGCTTAGCATAGTTTACTAAACGGGTCAAAAGACGTTATCTTTTTTTATTCCACAACTTCTTCTTCCTTCTCAGAACCTGGTGTTTGCATTGACAGGCTAGCAGCAGCTAATCTAGCCTTGAGTCTAAGGAGCAGGGGACTGATGAGCTGACGTCTTTCAAACTCCACACCCCCAATTTTTTCCCATTTTCGAACTTGTATTCCTCAACTTCAGTCAACATTTCCTCAATTTCCTCAGTTTATCAGATTTTGTGCAGCTCACTATGGAGCTAAAATGGATGTATTAAGGAGAACTGGATACTGGATGCCAAAGATGAGCATTTTTTTTTTAAATATCAAAGCATCCTCATCCTTTAAAAATTTACAGATGGGTGACAAATTCAAGGAAAAACAGGAACCACTGATCCTTAGAGTAAGGAGAACCAGTGGCTCTGTTATACTTTAGGGGGCATTTTGCTGGCATGGTTTCGGTCCACTCATCTCCTTAGAGGCAAGAGTCACAGCAGATCATTACACAGTTGTTCTGAATGATCACATTTATCTTATAATGAAACTTTTCTATCCTGATGCTAGTGGTCTCTTCCAGAATGACTATGCCCCCATTCATAGTCTGTGAATCATGACTGTGGTCTTCACAGTTATCAGATCCAAAACCAGGGGATTTTGGACTCCACTAGCATAATCAAAACACCAAATGAGGAAATGCCCTTTGAAAGCATGGTTTTCAATCCCTGCAATATAATACAGATCAACTGAAGAATTCTGATTTGTTTTGTTTGTCTCGGGCCGATATGTTGAGTTGTTTTTTTAATGAGGAGACTTACTTTGGTGAGATTTATAAAAGAGAGCCGAGATAGAAGACAGTGCATCGAATATAAAAGAGCCTTTCTTTTATGCAAATTGAGTTATCTGAAATGTACTCTTTGAAAATTGGGGAACTGTACATCATGTTTGTCATGCAGCCATCCAGGTTATTGTCAAGCCTCTTGTAAACCCCTATAGGCTGGGTGCCAGAAAAGTGCAGGACTCTCAAATAAACAATCGATCAATCAATGTAGAATGAATGCCAAAGTGTATTGAAGCTGTTGTAGAAGAACTTGGTGGTGACACATTGTTGTTTTTTTTGTCCTATAGTTTGTCACCTGTCTGTACAACCGATGGTTAGTCATATTCTAAGCATTAATCACAGCATAGACTTTATTTCATTAGGAATAATGGATCAGCAAAGGGTCACGCTGGCAGTGTGAACCATTAATCTTCTTTGAATGCATGCAAAATATTTTGGACTTTGCCTAATAGCACATGCAAATATAGTTGTCAGAAAAAATTACTCTCAGCTTTCAGGAAAATTTTAGTTCGGAGAGTGCTCAACAAAGTGTTTCCATTTTAAAGAGCGAAGAGTTTAATTTGATGCAATAGAAAGCTGTCTACCTGGAATATCGGAATCATGAAGTCCAACATAATAGTCAAAGGTGTTGGGATTGACACTGTTTCACTATCAAACTGTACAATGAAGACAAACATAGTTGTTACATCTGTCCTCATAATTTTCAACAGATACGAACAGAATTGGTATGCAGTGTACACCATGCGTGGGTGGGTGTGGGTGAGTTAATTTGTGTACATGTCACTGGTGTGTACACAACTTTCCCAAATTTCATTTCATTGTTGTTTTAGTTTTGTTTTTTTAGTTTTTGTTCTCCCCTTCAGCTGACATTGAGAAGCAGCACTGCACAAAATAAACACAACACCTTCCAATTCATCAAGGTAGTACTGAAGAGGGCCACCTGTGCAGCCAACACAGCTTTTATCCATCCTGAAATGGAAAAGATTAAAATATGTTCAGACCTTGAAGATGTCCACAGTGTTCAGAAACCAACATAACACTTAATCTGTGGTTTGGGGTGTAATGGTCCTGAAATATGGAAACAGCAGGAGGTGTTGGTACCACAGGGTCCTGTAAAATGGTGCTAGACTGTTAATGTTGGCTATTACGCACCTACTTGGACAAATGAGCAGAACTGAAGAGTTATGCACCACGACACACATTTGATCCACATTTGACACACATTATTCAGATTATGTGTCTCAGAATGTACTCAAAATGTCAGTTCTTGTTGAGACTTGTGCAGATTCAGTTTCTTGTAGTGTGTAATATTCTGTTAAGCATCCATTTGTTAACTGGTTTCCTTTTAGTTGATGCACTTAGTTCGTATCAAAGCTTTTTTGATGCACCTGCAGTTTGGAACCTGCTGTTTGATCTCAGTTGGTTCTATTCAATCCCTGCAAACTCCAAATAGACATGAAAAATCAGCCTTACTTCAAATAATAATGTGCTGTTTTTTATTTAATTCACTTTAAAAAGAAATTGTAATTGTGCAAAAGTTAAGACAGTTCTTTCTTAGACAACGCAGCTTGCAAACATTTTTGTTGCCGAATAAGAGTCTTACTATTTTTGAATTAGGAATTTTTCTCCCGCTGTTCCCTGTAGATAGTTTGTGATATTTTAAGATCTACCCACTGATTTTCAATGATGTTCCGCTCAGGGGACTGTGAGGGTCATTCTAAAAGCTTCAGCTTGTGTTTCTTCAAGTAGTGCATGGTGGATTTTTTCCAGTCTCTATTCTTCCTTCTATCTGTATGGTGTTTCCTGTGCCACTAAAGCAGAATATTCTTTCCAGTTGGCAGTGTGTTGTTCTCATCAAATGCTGCTCCTTTTATCTCTAAACATACCGCTGGTGATTGTGGCCATAGAGCTCAGTTTTAACTTCATCTGTCCACAGTACTTGTTTCCAAAAACCAGTCTGGCTTATCCAGATGCTGCTTTGCAGACTTCAGACTTTGAGATGAGGTTGCAGGTATGGTTTCCTTCTGATAACTCTTCCAGTGTGGACCCTGTTTGTGCTTCAAGGCTGCACAGAGGAACAGCGCACCACCACTCCTGTGTCAGCTAAACCTCCCTGCTGGTCCTTTGAGGTTTTGCTTTGCCTTTCTGCTCAGCAAACATGCAGTTTTAATTTAAACTTCTCTTGGTTTTTTTAGATGTTGTCTTGACTTCTACTGTTCCCCTTAACTGTCATGTCTTAATGACATTTCAGACAGTGGAAAGTGGAAGCTCGAAGTGCTTTGGTATCTTTTTATAGCCTTCCCCTGCTTTGAAGGCATCAATGTGTCTTATTTTCAGATCCTCTGTCAGTTGTGTAGCAGAGCCTATGGTTGTTGAGTGTTACTGTAAAGTTTGTATAGTGAGAATATAACAGGTCTGTTGTTATCTTCAGCTACAATTCCTCATAATAATTAAGGCCAAACAAGTTTCTAAGTTCTTAGACTTTAGAACTACACGACGGCCCTTTTGCACATGCCACAATTACATTTGGCAGCTGGATAGCTCAGTGACTAACACCCCAGACCTTGGCATGGGAGATCAGTGGTTCAAAGCCTGGTAAGGGTGCAGATACCCAGTGAGGACCCTTAGGCAAGGTCCTTAATGCTGCCCCGCCTACCTATGTACGTCGCTTTGGATAAAAGCATCTGCTAAATGAAACTGTAAATTGTAATTGTAAATTGTACATTTATTGAATTTTAAAGTTAACTAAATAAAATAAAATAACAAAGCAACAACAGTGAATAAAGCTGTGTGTATAGAGGAATGTATTCTTATGTATGGTATGCATTGTACTTCTGTATCTAAAATAATTTTAAATAAGTCTGTATTTAAAAGTGAAACTACAATTTGTTGCTAATTTGACAAACATATCTCATACTGTATCTCATATCTTTGATTTTCTTCCACCATGTTCCTCAGTATAAACCTCCTCTCTTTAACAGATATAATATTTTTTCTTGATATTGTGTACAAAACAAAAAAAATTGATTGAATAGGTTCTGATTCAAGAGTCAGAGTAATAAACTGTGCCCTTTACCTGCCGATTCAATACCCAGTGTGGGCTACAAGTCCTATTTGCTATTTTTATATAGTTTCGAGACAAAACGCCTGATGATTAGAAAGCTATGATGAAAGAGCTGTGAAACGATGGCCACAAAGTCAGCTCCCATTTTTCTGACCACATTCAAACTGCAGAGAAGCCTTAAAGACATAAAGCCTTCATTTCTTAGTTGATTCATTCAATCTTTTTTTTATATACAATCTGATAGAATAGTCTGCTCTAAATACTGAGCTGTGGAGCTGCTCTCCAGCTGTTGCTTATCCCAAGGTAATAAAAATGGGACAAATCAACCCGTAATCCCTCCTCAGTCCCTCCATTGTTCTTGGAATGATGCTAGACTAAAAAATGGAACCTTCTTAGTATACTGAGTAACACCATCATCTGCTGAATTCTCCTCTGTGCCGTGTTCTGTTGGGCGTTCTGTCAGAGTTTATGGGCAGCTCCAGTCAGATTAGAGATAGAGTGTATTTGTATCTGAATTTATGACACTTGATCCATGTGGTTTTGTCATAGAAATGAGAACAGAGATTTGTTGCAGTTTGCATAACAAAACCATTGTGTTTCCTCAATAATTTGTTCCACAGGTTTTATAGTAACAGCACTCAGTAATTACAATTTGGCATGGTTTGTAAGGCATTTCATTCACATATTGAATTTTGATGTGAAGGGCTTCATTATTACAGTGACGTTATAATTGTGTCATTTCATTTGAATTTTGTTAACTTCTGCTATTATGTTGCCATGCCATCCCTTTTCAGCATCCACGTAATCATGAAAAATAAAATCAAATAACAGTTGTTTTAATCCAAAACACGGTCTCCCCTGACAATGTGATAATTGCGACATTGTGTGCAGTCCTTTTTAAGCAAATGCAAACTGAAGAGGTTCTTTAATGCTAGCAAATTAGGCTCTGCTTAAGGAGAATATCTTTTGAGCACATAATCATGAACATTTGAAAGCATTCTATTTTTTTCTTTTGTCTTAGTTGTTATGTGGAAAAGGTGTGTCATCCATCCAGCACCTGATTATTCTTTGTTCACAGCAGGATTCACCATTGTTAATCATGTGAGATCATCACCGAGCTCATTTTTATGGAAGAGCATGTTCAGTGCACTGAAAATAGAAGCACTGCGAGATGATATTAGTCCTGAAATCTTCAGCTTACTTCAGTTCACAAGCTTTGTAGTATCTCTGTATATACAGTGAGTCTTGATGGTATAGAAAATGCCCCTTAACTTGCACAATGAATGGATTTTAATCTGTGGCTCTTGTGGACATTTTAAAATGACTTTCTTGAATTATTTTTTCACTTAGATTTTTATTCTTCCTTGTAGTCCATGAAAAATACTGTTTGTCCTCATGATTTTCTCTCTTTCTCTTTGCAGATTTCCCTGATTTTCCAGGGAGTTCTCCCCCTTTCTAGTGATGGAGGTATTGCAGTGTGATGGCTGTGACTTCCGTGCCGAGTCATATGATGACTTGAAGACTCACATACAGGAAGTACACACTGTTTTCCTGCAGCCTGCAGATGCAGATGAGTCTGATTCTCTGAAAGACGGGGAGGAAGACGAGGAGGAAGGAGAGGAATTTGGGGATAAGGAAGACAAGGATTATACGCCTTCTCAAGCTGGAATGAGTATGCCTACGACCTTCCTTCTTTGTCTGTTTTAAATAACTCTTCACAGTAGGATGATCCTTGTGATGTATTTTATTGAGTAGCATAAAAATGTATTGTTTTGTAGCTTTTATTAACAGAAACAACAAAGTCTAACAGCAAAATGTTGATGTTTTATTATATTCCAGGACATGTCTCATGTCATTTTTGTCCTTTTAGGCCCCAACTCCACTGACGGTCCCAACCCAACATCACAAAAGCCGACAGCTGAAACCCATCTGCCGTTTTATCAGTGCAAGTTCTGTGTCCGTTACTTCAGATCAAAGTCATTCTTAAGAAACCACACCAAAAAGGTGCATAATGTCATAGAGGATGATTCAGATGCAAGTATCTCCTCACAGACAGCTAAGCAGCCCAGCTACACTGTTATAATGCACAATGACAATTCAAAAGTGTATTCCTGTCAGTATTGCACATACAAGTCTCCACGCAAAGCAAGGATAGTGAAACACCAACTAATGTATCATAACAAAGTTCCCTCAGATAGCGCTGGAGATCCTCCTGAATACATTGATACTGGGGAGGAATCTGACTCTGCTAGTGGGATCATGAAGGGGACATTTGCCTGTGAATGGTGTGACTATCAGACTGACCAGAAAGACAGCTGGACTGATCACGTGGTGAAGGAACACAGTGACAAGGTCAAGATAGTTTCCTGCATTGCGGAGCTGGAAGGGGAGGCAAGTGCAAGCTCACCCAAACCAGATTCTCCCTCCTCCTCCCATAGCCCGGCTAGATCAAAGGCGAGTTTTGCTGAGGTTTGTGGGAAGGAGGAGTCAGTCGGAAAAACACCAGAAAACACCTTGGAAAAGTCTGCTGCGGAGATCTCCTCCTTCCAGTATGCACAGATGAGTGCTGTAACACCCAACAGCACAGGTTCCTCCATTTTGTCTAAGAGGTTTGCATCATCTGACGTCCCCAACAGTGTCATAGAGATGGATACCAACTTAATCAATGAGGACTCCAGGAGCAGCTTAGAGGATGACGATGATGAAGAGTTGGGCGACATAGATGATCCCAGCTATACTGGAACCCTGTCTGCAGATGCAAAGCAGTTATTGACGGCTGAGGATAATAAGTTACTTGAGACTAAAGGGATACCTTTTAGAAAATACATGAACCGGTTTCAGTGCCCCTTCTGCTCCTTCCTCACCATGCACAGGAGAAGTATCTCCCGTCACATTGAAAACATTCACCTTTCTGGCAAAACCACAGTGTATAAATGTGATGAATGCCCGTTTATTTGCACCAGCCCTCTGAAACTAGGCACGCACAAACAGAGCCACAACTCCTCAGATTTAGAGACCTTGGACCTAACAAGTGATAGTCCCAATCCTCAGAATGACAGTGCTGCAGAGCCAGTTAATGGGGGTAACGTAAGTTCCAAAGTCAATGGAAAAAAGACAACCAGCACATCGAACGACCAGCAGAACCCTCATCGCTGCACACTCTGCAGCTTCTCTACCACTACTCTGAAAGGTCTGAGGGTCCACCAGCAGCATAAGCATTCCTACTGTGATGACCTAGATCCCACTGTCTTTGAAAACCAGATGACTGACCAGCCAGATTCTGAAGTGGATGCCTCTCCAATCTTTCTACAAAAAACCCAGACCTCCATTTTAGGACTTGCCACCAAAAAGCCCTTAGTAACCGGGAAAAGAGCCAGGAAGTCGATCAATGACTTGCCTCTGGATTTGTCCTCGGTCAAAAAGAGGACTAGAATTGATGAAATTGCCAGTAACCTTCAAAGTAAGATAAGCCAAAGCCAACAGGACACCATCATAAATCTGGATGATATGGATGATGAAGATGCTGGTGAAAATCATGCCAGTGCTGATGAGGGTGGAAACCATGACAACAAAAACCCCATCTTTGCTTACACACAGCATCTTCATGCAAGAGATGCGATGTCTCATGATGGAGGCAGAATAGGGAAAAGAAAAAGCAACCCCAAGTCAAAGCCTAGAAGCATTCCTATATCACTGACTCTCTCAGATGATAGTGAAAACATCTCTGCTGATCCCAGTGACGGTATGGCCCAAGACAGCATGGAATATTCAGAGGATGCAGGAACCACACGTTTCTACTGTAAACACTGTGATTACCACAACAAATCAGCCCGTAGCGTCAGCACCCATTACCAGAGGATGCACCCTTACATCAAGTTCAGCTTTAAGTACATCCTGGACCCAGAAGACCAGAGTGCAGTCTTCCGCTGCTTAGAGTGTTATATTGAATACACAAATTACAATGATCTACACCAACACTACATGGATCACCACCCTGAAGCAAGCAACGTGCTCAATTTCAACCAGCCGCATCTGTTATACATGTGCCGCTTCTGTTCGTACACAAGCCCCAATGTGAGGAGCCTGATGCCCCATTACCAAAGAATGCATCCTACAGTGAAAATCAACAATGCCATGATCTTCTCAAGCTATATTGTGGAGCAGACCCACAAATCCAGTGAATCCCAAACCCTGAGGGAAATATTAAACTCTGGTCCCAAGAATTTTAACTCCGCCACTTCGATGCCCAGGTCCCCCTCGAGCCCAGTGCTGAAAGCTGTTTCTAAGTCCCCTGAAGCTAGCGCTGAGGCAGAACCTCTCAAAGAAGCTATGGGTGGTAATGTTGTTGTCTATGATTGCGATGTGTGCTCCTTTGCTAGCCCGAACATGCACTCTGTTTTGGTCCACTACCAGAAGAAACACCCAGAGCAGAAGGCGTCTTACTTCCGTATACAGAAAACCATGAAGGTCATCTCTGTGGATCAGTCACAGTCTGCGGCCAACTCTTCGTTCAGCCCCAGTGTGTCTTCGACACCAAAACAACAAAGTGCAGCACTGTATGGATCCGATGAAGAAATGTACTACTGTAAACATTGTGTGTACAGCAACAGATCTGTTGTTGGCGTGTTGGTCCATTATCAAAAACGACACCCAGAAGTAAAAGTGACAGCAAAATATATCAAACATGGTGCACCTACACCTGGTTTGATGAAACTAATGGATGAACTGCAAATCGCAGCTCCCAAACACTTTTTGAAGCAGTTCCAAAATAATGGTCATGACGGATCTAATAACTCAAGTCCTAAAACAGGAAGTGGTGAGAAAGGTGAGGATGAGCTGTTCTTTTGTCAGCACTGTGATTACGGCAACCGTACTGTAAAAGGAGTGCTTATTCACTACCAGAAGAAGCACAGGGAAACAAAGGCCAATGCTGACCTTGTACGTCGTCACACTGCAGTTGTCCGGAGTCAGCGTGAGCGTGCACAGATGGTTCAGTCAGGTAGCGTCTCTTCTGCCATGATCCCAGCACCTCCAGACAATGAAAACTCTACACCTTTGCGTTCCCTCAAGTGCAGACACTGTTCCTACACATCCCCTTATGTCTATGCCCTAAAGAAGCACCTGAAGAAAGAGCACCCCACTGTGAAAGCCACAGCCATGGTTATTTTACACTGGGCGTACCAAGATGGCATTCTGGAGGCTGGCTACCACTGCGAGTGGTGCATATACTCCCATGCTGAACCCCAGGGCCTGTTGCTGCATTACCAAAGACGTCACCCTGAACATAATGTTGATTACACATACATGGCCAGTAAACTATGGGCTGGACCTGAAACCACCCAACAAGGGGGCAATATGGAAACTAAACATTACAAATGCAGAGACTGTGCCTTTGAGGCCTGTACAATATGGGACATCACTAGTCACTATCAGGCAGTCCACCCCTGGGCGATCAAAGGGGATGAATCTGTGCTTTTGGATATCATCAAAGGGAACGTCTCAGCTGAAACGATCCATGAGCAGGTTGCCAAAGAACATGCGATTCTGAATTGTCAGTCTCTTGATGATGATAGAGCTCTGGTCATTGCCACACCACCCCAAGAAAGCAATCCCCATTCTACCCACCCACGCCTTTCCATCTCTAATAATGCTTATCAGTGTACTGTATGTCTGTCCGAGTACAACAGTCTCCATGGCCTCCTCACTCACTATGGAAAGAAGCACCCAGGCATGAAAGTAAAAGCTGCAGATTTTGCACAGGAGGCAGACATCAACCCCAGTTCTGTGTATAAATGTCGTCACTGTCCGTATGTAAACTCCCGCATCCACGGAGTCCTAACTCACTATCAGAAAAGACACCCGCTAGTGAAAGTCACAGCAGAGGACTTTGCAGATGATATAGAGCATATCTCAGAGTTACATGAAGGAGATGACAAGTTCAAAACTCAAAGACAGGGCTATGGTGCATACAGATGCAAAATGTGCCCGTACACACACGGAACACTGGAGAAACTCAAAATCCATTATGAGAAATATCACAATCAGTCTGCTTCTGATATGTTCGCTCCCTCTCTGACAATTTTTTCTTCCTGCAAAGAAACAGAGCCAGTAGCCGAATGCAGTGCCAGTAATATATCAAGCACAGCAAAAGTCCAAGAGGTCAGTGAATTGGACCTTGCCCTCTCTCAGTTACCCATCAATAAGACAGAGAAACATGCTGTATTCAAGTGTCAGCTCTGCAAATACTTCTGCTCTACTAGGAAAGGCATCGCTCGCCACTACCGCATCAAGCACAACAACGTCCGTGCTCAGCCAGAGGGTAAAAACAATGTCTTCAAATGTGCTCTATGTTCATACACTAACCCTATTCGCAAAGGTCTGGCAGCACACTACCAGAAGCGCCATGATATTGATGCATATTATACCCATTGTCTGGCTGCATCCAAGACTATGACTGAAAAGCCAAGCAAAGTGGTGGCACCTCCGCCGTCAGAAGAGGAGAGTTCGGAAATGAGTGAAGACTTGCGTTTGGCTGTGGAGAGACGAAAGTGTTCTCTTTGCGCCTTCCAGGCCTTCAGCAGGAAGAGCATTGTTTCACACTACATTAAACGCCACCCAGGTGTCTTCCCCAAGAAGCAGCATTCTAGCAAACTTGGTCGCTACTTTACTGTTATATATGCCAAAGAACCCGAGGAAACTGCTGTCAGTGCATTGGCAGAGGAAGACAAGGAAGTGCTGGAGGTTCCACTTGAACCCGAGCAGGACAGAGAGGTTGAATGGCTGCCATTCAAGTGTCTAAAATGCTTCCGGTTGTCCTTTAGCACAGGAGAGCTGCTCTCTATGCACTACAACGACCACCACAGCAATGACTTAAAGAGGGACTTTGTAGTATCGCCTGATCCTGAGGAGGAAGACTCTGAGTTGTACCAGTGTTCTCACTGTGAACTGAAGTTCCTTGGTCTCCCTGTTCTGGCCAAACATCTGCTGAATCACAATGAGGAGTTTCAGAAGAGGGCCATGAGGCAGGAGAGAAGGAGGCAGCTTCTCAGCAAGCAGAGAGCCACAGACCTGCCTGAGAATAAATCTGAAAAGGTGAGCAAAGACGGTCTCCGTGAAAACATGTAAAAGTGACATAATAATAATTTCCTTTTACCATTAATGTCAATTAGGACACACTCTATCTGATGCCATAGTCACAACCCACTACTATCTATGATTCTGCAGGTGTTTGTTGACTCCTGGAAGTTGTAGGTTTCCACGTTTTTTTAAAAACAAATGTGTGGGAAGCAGCTTAGCCTAACATGATTTTATAAACCCACATTCATGGATGTCATACCTATAGTAGTAATATCCTGCTAAAACTGAAGGGAGGAGACAATTAAAGAGAGATAATTATGTATTTCAATTTGCCCCTTCACTGTCTGTATGTATGTAATAGTGCACGATAATGAGATATGATAATTAGTTTCATAATAAGTTCATTAAAAATACCTCTGATCTAATTTGATGTATATTAGAGAAGAGTGACGTACTGTGCCTTCGAGGAGAAAAGAAGAGATAATCATGTTTTCTGACTATGGCAAATACATCAGATGGTGTTGACTAATAATAGGCATTAGTGACGCTAGTCAAATAAATTACATCATTAGTCCTTGAAAATCTGTCTTAATAATAAACCATTTTATATATTTTTTTAAAAGATGGGGTGAAAAAAATCTCTGTAAAGCTGATTGTATCTGCCTTTCTTTTTCTGTTCTTAGGAAAGCCCTGTAAATAAAACTCCCATAGGATTTAGGTGTAAGTTCTGTATAGAGATACACCCGACGCTCCGAGCAATCTGCAACCACCTGAGGAAGCATGTCCAGTATGGAGAGGTCAAAGAGGGGCATGTCAAGGTAAGCCAAGTTGGATTTAATATGAAATTTCTTTCATGCTGCTACAGCATTTGTCTCATGTCATCTGGGACTGTTTATATTAATTATCCATGTCAATGTTAAACAAATTATATAAATATGAACAATTTTATTAATTTAGATACTAACTATGATAAATATAAATCAATTTATATCCATTATATTTGGTACATTTTTCAAAATTCACATTTGTTTTCTGTATAATGTTTATCTGAAAACTGTATGAAAGGAATAGTTTGACAGTTAGATGATTGATATCACTCTCATATCTGTTAACTGTTGAATAGCTTAGCTTAGCATAAAGCGGAAATGAGGAAAAATTAGCATGCTTAAGTGGTGCTGATGAGTTAACCTGCTATTAGCTGTAGTTTCACATTTATTTTTATGATTTTTTCCCACCTAAAATATCAAACTATTCCTTTAACTTATTATGCACCAGCAAATACAGCGCTAGAGCACATACGCAGAACATAATATTTATTCCAATTGTGCCAAAGTGACATCCTCTTTAACAATATTTCGGAGGCACTCTGATTCTGTCCCCTGTGTTTCTGTCTTGTTTTCTAACTCTCGTCCTCGTAGCACTGCAGTGATCTGTTTTACTGGACTCGGGTTCTGCTTCCCATTTTGTTTATTACTGACGGAGGCTTCTGGGTAGACAGTCTGTCAGCTTCCCCCAGAGAAAACAAGCAATGCTGTCCCATTGCTGTGGAGGAGGAGGAGGGAGGGAGGTTGGAGTGGTGAGCCATAACTTTTAGGGCAGCGGCGGGTAACCATTCGAACATTAGTATTCCACTGAGGCTGCCAGTGAGGGGAACAGGCCTGAGGATCCAGCGCCTCACCCAAACGCAGGCCTGGTTCTTCCATCAGACACTCAGTCTGTCTTTATGTATCTAAGCTGAGATGGTTTGGGGCCTCTGAGAGTGATAGAGTGAAAATGTACTGTGTTTCTTTACAAGAAATTTAAAAAGAGAGTATTTTTGTTGTGACTTTTAAGTTTATTCTAGCTAACATCCCCTGCCTGGATTGAGGGTTACCTGCCAGCATTCATAGGTGACAAAACAACTGCTATGACCTTGTACAACATCTCATCTAGATGTAAACTGTATGTTTCGCATACGGCACAGGGTAAAAAGCAAATTTTGCTTTTTATAGAATCACAAATGCAGTTTGAATTCAAGAGCTGCTTCTCATATAGGTGGATGAAGAACAGACTGACAGTGCACTCAGGGACTGGATGGCAAGGTTGGGCCTGTGGATGCCACATCTTATTTATGGCTGCATGAAGTGCAGGGTCAGGTCCATCCACAGAAAGAATGAGTTTCCTCAAGGCAATAAAAAAGTCACGGTGATTGTCTGTCTGCTTGTGATGACTGCAGTAACCAGCCTGCACTCTCGCAGATGAGGGAAGTGGAAAGAGATGGAGAAGTTTGGCTTCGCTGCTGGTTTGAGGAAATGTTGGTAGATGTGCGACGTTGCAAGGTCTTCTGTTTTCACTTTCACATGCATATTGTTTGGTATAATGATAGCACTTATATGAATGGTGTGATTGACTTTGTAAAGAACAATTTAACTGCATTCATCCTCAGTCTTATGTGATGGCACAGTTTAGGGGTTGGAGATGATAAGCAGGGCTTGGACTCAAATTTTCCTTTCACATTCTGTTTCAATAGTGCAACCAAGTCATGGTTAGAGTTGATCTAAGGTTTTGTTGATCTTCAAATAATACAGAGAGGGAGAAAGAGAAACAGAGACGTAGAGGCACACAGTGAGACAGAGCTGTAACTAAAACTCAACTGATATTGCACTCATACAAAATAGATAGAACCAGGGGTATTAGACAGATGCTTAACTGTTGTTTATGCGCTGTTAACATGATGCATCTAATCTAGTATAAAGGGCTCCAGGTGCTAGACTCTAAGTGATATTTAAATGAACAGCTACCATTCTCTTTTAATTTCAGTGTTCTGCTTCCACATAACAAAAGGCATGGAGAGACAAAACCAACAGACAGAGAAAGGTTGCTAACATCTGAGACATGTCCTCTTTATTCCGCAGCAGGAGGTCAGCGAGGTCCCCCTGACACTGCCCTCAGAGAACCTCACTAATGGCGACCTGGAGGGCGATGAAGCAGCAGAAACCGACGGCCTCGAGAGACCTGCAGCTACAACGATGGGCCCACCCTTCTCCCCAGCTTCTGAAGATGTTGCTGTTGCCGTGGAGACCCTGGAACCAGAAGTGGAGGCCATTGAAGGAAGGGCAGCGGCCCTCGTGGCTGCGGCCCGGGCCGTGGTGTCAGAGGGCCAGCTGAAGCAGCGGTTAGCAGCCGGGGGTCACCCATGTGCCCAGTGCGACCGAGTCTTCATGTCCATGCAGGGACTGAGGTCCCATGAGAGGAGCCACTCAGCCATGGCACTGTTCAGCAGAGAAGACAAATACAGCTGCCATTACTGCCAGTTTGTCTCACCCTTCAGACACAAGTAAGTACATTGTAAAAATAAATTCATAATAAATGACTAAATGCCATTTATGACTGCTGGCAGCAATGACTGCCAAAATACAACCGTAAAATTAAAATAAAATATCCTAATTCAAAAGAAACAATACATTTACAGACATTTTCATTATAGTTTTTTTTTTTTTTTGAAGAAACTGTTATTTCACAGATTTTTCCAGAATTATTACGATCAAACACCTTCAATAAACTGACAGATCTAAAAGTTCTGCAGTGAAGTTTTATTTTACAGATTTGGCCTAAATTATTATGATCTAACACCATAAATAAAGTATAAAAACATATACAGAATTGTTAAATAACAGACTTATTTTAAAAGACAAAGACAGTACTCACTACTATTGATTCCAAAATACTTCTATCTAATTTATTCAAATGAAAATTTACAACAGCAACGAATTATTCACGAATAATTCTGCAGGATGAATTGAGAAGCATAAAATTTTTATTTCAATAAATTAACTAGAAAAGCACTCAGAGAGCGCAGACCTCCGCCAAGCAGCTCATGTCCACCCATTAGGGCTGATCCGAGGGGGTATTGGGGGGAGTGGGGTCACCAAAATGTAATCACCTGTTCCTTGTCACATTATCAACATTTCGTGAAAATTTCATCAAAATCTGTTCATAACTTTTCAAGTTATCTTGCTAACAAATAAACAAACATTACCGCCGCTTCGCGCTTGGCGGAGGTAATAAGTACTTTAGGTAGATACCAACGGGACAAAGTGCAGAATTATAAGCAACCATGAAAACATGGTACAACAAAGTTTACAGAGGGACGCTACATGCCTAAAAGATTCAACCTTCAGAGCGTTTGTGCATTTTTGTACTCTTTAGAAAAAGTCTATACATTATATTGGAAGTATTGGCTTAATTTGTATCCAGAATGACCGAGTTTTAATGTGAACATAAATATAAAACTAATAAGATTTACCTTTAAAATTATGAGGAAAATGTTAAATTGGTAGTATAGGCTTATACCTTTATACAAACAATTACATATTTAATTACAGATAATTATTGTGATTTTACGTAAATTTAGAAAGCAGGAAAAATACTATGTAAACCATAGGGTACGTTTTCTGTATATATAAAAAAGAGAGAAATAAATGTAATTTGGTATTACTGGCAAAACACTTAAAATAACTGTTGGGTTGTTAATTTACAGTCTGTAATTTAAGAGTTTTCTATACGATTGAAAGAGCAGAAACCTATTGTAAAACATTGGTTATTTTCCATAAATTTTGATTTCTTTAAAGTGTAGTTAGGAGCAGGGTTTATGACTGACACCTACTTCTACAGTAGAGTCCCCTGTGTACAGTGTGGCACTTTATAAGGAGTAGATGAGATAAATTGGGCCACTTAGCCGAACATAAAGGCATACTTACTTGAATTATTGCTATTTGATGACACTCCATTTGACATTGATCTGTTGTGACTGTCCATTTCCTGTCATATTTGCTTTTGTGTACGGTTAGATCAAGATGTAATCCTTAAAATCCTCCTCCACTCCACTTAATATGTTTTATTTATTTTTGGCTCCACTGTGTTGTTCCTTTGAGTAATTTTAAATGTCTTAATGCTTGACTGAAGGGGCTCTTTAACATTTCAGTCCTTTTTTGATGACTAGATTTCACCTGAAACTCTTTATCTGACTTCTTACTGTGCTGCTCCTGCTTCCATTCTCCTATGCGAAAACTTTAAAAACAACAACAAGAAAATAGCTCTAAATAGCTATATTTGTAGATGCAGTGTTGCTGAACACGCTAACCACAGTGACAAACACATTGTGCTCTTTGTGGTGTTTCAATGCTTCCAATGTAAAGCAGCGTTACTAGGAAATGTTTGGGTTGCATTAGCAGTAACGTTACAGTTAACACTGAGTCTATTAATGAGGAAATATTACAGTTAAAACCAGATAAATGGTAAGAACCCTAACAATATGTGCAATATGTGTCCCTGGCAGCAGTGCCTTACCAGTCTTACACCAGCTGCTCTTCAAATCAACTGGATGTGAGACTCATTTTGTACAGAGCACAGTTTTACACCTTATTCTGTTTACCCTATCACAATCCCTTTGAATCTTCAATCTTCTCTAAGATTTCCTGCCTCCTAGGAGAGTAAGACAAACATTACAGCGAGACAGACATTTTGGTATTGTGATTTGTTTTATCCATCACAGAGACACAGACTGAGAGGGAAAGAGAGAGTCCTCATCTCCTCTGAGCTCCCAGGTGTAATCCCTCTGTACTGTATGTGCCCTGACCCAGAAAGAAGCCGCATTCCCATGCCACCTAGGAGGCTGGCATTAAAAACACAGCTACCGTCCCCACAGGCACTCACACACTCATTCCCACCAGGGGATTATGGGTAGATGAGTTCACCCCACGGCTCCTTGTTCTGTAGTCATTGGAAATGTGTGGCTGTTGTTTGCGAGGTAAACAGAATCGAGCGCTTTAGATGCCGCTGAAAAAACCCTACTGTTGAAATCATCAAAGTTGATGCTGTAGAGTGGAGCTCTCTCTCCTTCTTTCCTGTACTCTATTCTTGTCACTTTCTCTCTTTATCTGCTATCCTTTTGTCCTCATTTCATCAATTTTTTTGTCTTTTTTTTATCCTCTTATCTCATATCCTCTCTCCTCTGTTTTTTTTTTTCATATATTTTGTCTCATCGCCAGTCTGGACAGACATGTGCAGTCTCACCACGGGCACCACAAGCCCTTCAAGTGCAAGCTCTGCCCCTTTAAATCTGCCTACGTGAGCCGCTTGAAGAGCCACCTGCACAAGGCACACACAGGTAAAAACAGACACACACATACATTAAGTCGCATCACAGCTGTATCCATGACTAACAAGGTATTCCCAGGCCCCAACAGCAACGTCCTGTTTATCATCTTCCACATAAAGATGCAGTGCTTGATTTAGCTTATCCCGCAGCAAATGCAACCAGTGGATTAGCTTGAGGAGCGGCTCCACCATTCGCTGAGTACATTAGATACATCTAATTAAGCGAAGGAATCAAATTTGAATTCAGATTCCAACACATGTAGCTCAAATGAATATATAAACCGATCAGGCATAGCATTATGACCACCTGCCTAATATTGTGTTGGTCCCCCTTATGTGCTCAAAAATGCTCTGAACCATTGGGCATGGACAAGAGGACCTCTCAGGGTGTCCTATGGGGTCTGGCACCAGGACGTTGGCAGTGGATGCTTTGGGTACTCTGGCTTGTGTAGTGGGGCCTCTGTCAATCAAACTTGTTCCACTGCATCCTGTTGATGCTTGATCACAATGGAGTCTAGGAAGTTTGGAGGTCAAATCAACATCTTGGGCCATTGTCATGTTCCTCAAAATGTTCCTGATTGTTTGATGTTTTTGCCATGTGGTGGGTTGCATTTTCCTGTAGGGGTAGGCCGGTGACATTAGGAATTGCCATTTGCATGAGGGACTGTGCTTGTTCTGGGACAATGTTAATTTGGGTGTCTAAGTCTCATCAACACGGATGCCAAAATCCAAGGTTTTCCAGCAGAACACCACATAGTACCAATATGATCAATGTTATTCACTTCACCTGTCAGTGGTCATAATGTTGAGGCTGATCGGTATATATGTTCATTAGAAAAGTGGTTAGAAATCCAGTTACAAAGGAGGAGGCACACAGACATTTGTAGCATGATGAGCTTCATGTTATTGTGGGAGCCAGACGGCAGACAGTAATCTGAATACATGTAAATGCAAATGCAAAAACGCTACACCTGTGCAATCAATACACAAGCGAAAAAAACAATCATAAGTCTGGCGAGCTAGATATGCAAGTTTTTTTTTGCAGCTTTTGAGTGCAAGAAACAGCAGTAACACTTAGACAACTGCTAACGGATAATTGACTCAAACCAATTTTTAGGCTTTGTGTAAACAATCAGCATTAAATCTGCTCGTCGTGGTTCGTTGCTTGCAGTAAAGATGCTTCCTGATCAGAAACAGCTCAATAAGGAAGTATTTTGCCTATTAAACCACTTCTGGTAAGACCATGTCACGGTCAGATCAGATTTGGATGTAATTGCTCCACTCTTCAGGATGCTGCTTGCATTAAGATGTTAAGCAAATACATTCAACAGAAACAGGAAGCAAGATGTTATAAATCCCCCATGGGTGCATTCAAAACACCAAACCAAAGTGTTTGGCAGAGGAACACTCACTAGCAAAAGCAGAATCAGTATAGTTGTATGCTGTAGGGGTATAAATCAATGAGGAAATTGGTTGAAATTGAATATAATGGGTTCTAATTTGGGAGCGAGAGATCAACTGGGATCAGCTAATTTTATCCTTTGAATATTATTTGAAGTATTGGCCCTTACGCATGGCTCCAACCTGCTTGGAATAGTCTCATTCTTTCGAAGCCCTCTTCTTTAATAAGTAGAGTATTATTTAGCCAGCTGACATAATACTAGTTTCACAATGCAAAATCAATTCTGTGACTTCTTAATTCCTCAATGGAAAATGTTGATCTTTTTTAGATTTAAATGTAGAGCTTAGTGTTTTATCAGATTTTGTAAATTCCAGGCATAAGTAAATTTATGGTGACATATTTGTTACAGAGGACTTTTTTTTTTTTTTAACTATCTGCAACCATGTATAGGTCTATACAAGTCATCATCTCATCTTCCTTTTGTATTCATATAAAAGTCAGGTGAAATAACTCATGATTCTCAATATTCCTCCAGGTGAGCAGTACACATACAAGTGCTTGTCGTGCCCCTTCTCCTCCATGACCATCAGCCAGCTGAAGGAACACTCTCTGAGAGACCACGGCGAGGCCCTGACCCTACCAAAACTCCGAGCTGCTACCCAGGCTGCGCATGCCACCCTCAGGCTCTCCCGACCGACCAGTAATGCTGAGCCGACTCCCATGGCCCCGGATGGTATGACATTATCTGTAAAAAGCTTTTTTTAAATAGATATATGATATGATAGGCTTGCCAGGCCTGATTTGGAGAATCATGATTAAGCATTGAAGTCATAGTTTCACATTTCTGGAAATAACGTACTTGTTTTCTTGTGGAGAGTTGGATGAGAAGTCAGTCTCACGTCTGTAAACTACAATCTAGTTTAGCTTTAGCATAAAAGTTGGTCATTATTTAAAAAAACAAACGTCCAACAAAGTCCCAATACTAATTCTCTTTTTTTTTGCATGGACTACATAAGCAAACTATAGCATGCGAATTAGTGAGCTTTAGAGGTGCTGGCATGCATCGTTACTATGTGGTTACCCTGCTTCCACTCCCTAAGCTAAGCTAACTGGCTGCTGGCTTTTACCAGTTTACCATACAGACATGAGTAGTATCAATCTTCTCATCTAACTCTCAGGAAGATAGCAAACAAGCTTAAATTCCAAAATCAGAATCAAAATCAAAATACAGAACTATTCCTTTTGAACAGAATCTACTATAAGAGATGATTCCTCTTCATTGATCCTTCATTCCACAGGTTTGAGACTGAAACCTTAAATTTCATTTATGTGAATACAATAATAAGAATGACAATAATAAAATGAAATATCAACAAATCTTTACAGGCCGCTAATTTGAACATCACTGAAAAATAGGTAAATCGCTCTTAGACATACTGTGCTTGCATATCTTAGAACTTGAAGTGATCTGGAAGGAGAAGAGGATGAGAAATCCGAAATCAAAAGTAGAAAGGCTACAAAAAGTGTTTACAAGCTGTGATATCTATTAACTGAAAAAGTGGCATGCATTAATATTTGAAAAACGACTCATTTGTAATGTTTTTTTTGCTGCAGGGTTTGTTTTTACTTCTTTTCACTGCAAGCCCAGAGGTGCCAAAACTTATACATATAACTGTAAATAACAAACAGTCTCATTAAATACAATAAATTACCATGAGGCATGGCATCAGATAAAAGTTAAGATCTTCTAAATTTTAAGGGTGGCTCTATTTCTTGCACTATTACTACAACCCAAATTAGATTTGCTATGAAATTCACATTTAGTGTCATTATATGTGTGATATTCACAGTCTTAGAGAGAGGTTTTTGTGCATACATTGAATAAATTATACTTTAATTTTGGATTTTGACTGTTCAGATTTGACTACCCCAACCGTCAGAGTTGTTTTGACACATTTCTTTACAGAATATGTTCAGTCAAAGAGGTGCCTTCACTGGAGGCTGGTGCAGCAGTAAACTCCTTGATGTGTTGCCATGTTTTAGGTGTTTTAGTGGCTTTGCAGCGGCTGCTTTAGCTTGCAGACTGTTCTTGGCAGCAGCTGTCACCTTGCTGCTGGAGCTGTGGAATCTTCCCTGGAGCTGAAGCAGGGCAGCATTCCTCAATGCACCATCCACCACTGTCAGCTGTGCCCTACCAAGACAAATGAAGCATTGAGAAAGAGCAGAGCTGACATATTGAATGTCTCTCTACTGTGCCAAACTAGCTACCTTCAGCTGAATGTTTGAAATTCAGACAGAGTGAGTTTGTGTTCTTGGCAGTGTGCTTTGAAAATATTACCTTTTGATTGCCTCTTATTAGCAGAGATGTTTACTTAGATTTCTTATGCTTGATTTTTAATTTCTGCATCTGCATAAAACAAACAAAAAAAAAAAGGTTCTTTGAAATCCAGCCTCATTTTGACTTTTAGCAAAATGGCATTGCCAGTTTGTCGCTTTGATCAGGACCATATCTCGACAACCACTGGATGGATTGCCATGAAATTTAGTACACACATTCTTTGTTCCCAGAGGAATAATCCTAAATGACTTTAGTGAGTCCCAGACATTGCATACAGCGCCACCATCATGTCAAAATGCAATTCTGGCCAAATACCTGCAAAACAAATGACATTCCTTGAAGCCTCAGCTGTACTTACTCCCATGCTAACATGCTAAACTAGGATAGTAAATACTATAACTGCTTCATATCTGCATGTTAGTTTTGTCATTGTGAGTGTTGTGTTGTTATTTAGCTCAAAGCACCACTGTGTCTAAGCACAGCCAGCCTCTCAGATCCACTATTTTAAGCTGTTCTCCTCTCCTTCTTCAGATTCTCACAAGTATTCCTCCTCGCATTTATCAAATGCAATAAACAATTTTGGTCCTTAACACATTTAAGAAGACACATCACCACGCAACTACGAAATCTGCTCTCTATCTGCTATCTCATCTCCATACGTCTCCACAATGCAGAGAGGATATTAAAAGCATGAATCAACTGTGGCATTGTTTGATTCATATGAATTCCTCTGCCTCTTCTGCAAAAGTCAGAAATTGGATCTCAACAATTTTATAAAGTAAAAGTTAAAAAAAAAAAAGTTTTTCCCTGCATGCTTCTTCCTACTCTGAGTGCTGAATGAAGCATTTTTCACATGGATAGATATTCTATTAGTGTCACTGTGGTTTATTTATTGATGTGTTGGAGGCTCAAAGTAGGACGAGAATATGAGCTTGCTCACTGATATTATAGACTCTTGAGAAAGGGAATGAGGAGGGAAAGGAGTAGGGGACAAATGATGACAGTCACAGCTCCACTTCTGTATCTGTGAG